>JXCR01108004.1:78736-119768 GCA_002079205.1 Phalaenopsis hybrid cultivar | reverse complement strand
AGTAGAGAATTGGAAGCCGTGGAGGGGCCTTACACCAATCTCGAAAGGTATTGAGAATAGGATGTGATGTTCCATAAATGGGAGTCTTAATCCTATCTCAAAGATGTAGGTAGAGAATTGGAAGCCGTGGAGGGGCCTTACACCAATCCTTGGATATGGGGAGTCAAAATTTGGGTATTGACCCTAAGAGTGACATGTGTAGAGAGTTTGTGATGTTGAATTTGCAGAAATGTGTCATGTGAAAAGATTGATTTTGTTGAAGAAGATATGTAGAGCTTTGTGGGGTTCTGTGCAGAATGTGAAATTTTGTGGGGATCTGAAGAGAGTTAATGCAGATAAAGATGGTTGTGCTGCGCGCACAAAGAGTAAGAAACTTTGAAAATGAGAGAATCCACTCAAGCAATTCATTTTTATTTCTTATTGTTTTTATCACATTTAATTTTTCAAAAATATTTCTTTAANTTTTGTGGGGATCTGAAGAGAGTTAATGCAGATAAAGATGGTTGTGCTGCGCGCACAAAGAGTAAGAAACTTCAAAAATGGGAGAATCCACTCAAGCGATTCATTTTTATTTCTTATTGTTTTTATCACATTTAATTTTTCAAAAATATTTCTTTAGAATTTTAATTTTAATTGGTCAGTTTTCAAAAGAAATTTGCTTTGTTGTTTGTTCATTTGTGATTATTTTATTTAAATTTTATTTATTGTTAAAGATTTATCGTTTTGTTCTTTGTTCATTGAAATTCTGAAGCAACACATGATTCGTGGCTTTCATCCATTGCACAAAAAGGCAACTTACAAAAAGGCACATTTTGAGAGAAATTCCATTAATGTGCTTCAATAAAGATGTTACAAATCGAACATAGGCTGACGCCTAAAATGGTACAATATATAGTCCATGTTGAAGTACACCCAGGNAGATGTTACAAATCGAACATAGGCTGACGCCTAAAATGGTACAATATATAGTCCATGTTGAAGTACACCCAGATCATCTCATTCCATGAATACATTGTAGGTTGAATATATCAGATACATATCATGTTGTTATATAAAAAAAAGGTGAACCCTCTGACCATCTGTACCAGGTACGACGAGCTCCTGATCAATCAGACCTTCTAAGTCATGCTCCAAGATAAGAGTTCCCTTCTCATGTACTTAGAGGTGCAACCCTCTCATAGCTTGTACAGCAGTAGCTCTTCCAGTTCCGTGTCCGGCTGGAATCCATATGGTATTTTGTTATCATCCATCTTGCGAAAAGTCACAGACACCCTACGGCGTCGTACCCATGGAATGCAATGTTTAGCGACGTCTGCACCATTGCCTTTAAGAACGAGCACTGAATTGACTGGTAGAGGAATCTCCAAAGAACCTCTGAACTTACCAGGGCCGACGATATCGATTTCTTTCCCAAATAAAATATTGCTCTTGCTCAGAAATGAGACCGTGTAGAAGGGTCTTACAAAATCATGATGATCAATGTGTGGAGGAATGCAATCACCCTCTTTGTAGATGTTGATAATACAACTATTTGGAATGCAGGTAGTAGGCAGAATGCACCATTTGACCATTTTTTTGATCATCCACCTTATCATTGGCGATAGCGGATCTACTTGCATGTCTGAGGATCCCAGGCGGATTCCCTTGTCTGTCATTTGTGAAGTTATAACAGCAGCCGCACTGAATGGTGATTCTCCCTTTTTTTCTCATCCATTTCTTTGGTTCAGAGTATGTTCTTTCCATGAGAAGGCACGCTCGGCCTCTATCTCTCAAATCAAAGATGCAGTCCAGAATGCTTCTTTCGTTACTCTCGGAGAAGACCTTGGTATACAGCTCCAAGCCTTCCAATATGTTGATGATTTTTCCTTGAACCTCGTCATAAAATTCAAATTTTCTTTTATTTACTTTGCTTATCTTGTAGTACTCCATCGTACTAGGGGTCGGTAGCTCTTACGGGTGTTCCTCCCTTCAAACATTGGCAGCAACCCAAACTGGTGCTAGTTCATATGGAATATGAGACTCGGCATCTAGGGGGATGTACGACCTTGGGCTCCATGATACATACTGATCTGTCCCCAGTGGGACGTATGGCTCATCCATCATAAAATCTGAAGTCTGATACCTATCGGTGCTGAAGGTATACTCTTCCAATGTATTGAAACGCTGTAAATGTAGAATATTACAATCCGTACATTATACAAACACGCTCGTGGCTGATGTCCCGGTCGGTATTTCAACGTTGCACGTCAGGCAACCCTTGCACAAAACATCAGAAACTGAAAGTGTATCTGACTCTGTTACTAATCCTGGTTCTTCATATGTGGTGGGTAGGCTAGCCGAAGTTTCTTTCAGGTCTGGATCATAAATATGCCCCTCAGGAATAGGGGTGAGCAAGTTGTTCGTCTCTCTCTGGCGTCTAAGTTCTTGTCGTAGAAAAGCCCTCTACTTCTTGCGGCTGGTGTTCCAGTGTTGCATCCTGCGAAGCGAAGTACTTGGCAGTTGTTCATTATTGGCGGCTACTAGCTCCCCGATTGGTGTAGCTACCATGGAGGGCAGACGACTGAGCCCTTCCATCGGATCTTGCTCTATTATCACGTTCTTGCCTTTGCATGATACATTATCTTTAGCAGTCCCCTTCAGCAGTGAAGGCAATCCCTCTTTCTCTTTGCAGCTGACCACATTTATGAGAGGACCTTCATAGTTCATGTCATCCTGGTTAAAATCCATGTTGAGATCTATAGTACCGCCCTGTGGCACCATCTCCTCATTTAGTGTGAGGCTCCAACCATTCTTGAAAGCAAAGATTAGCCTCTCTCCTGACATTTTTTGCAGACGACAGGAAAAACCTCAGTGGGCCGAAACTTGTCATGAACGAGAACAAAACAAAGTATTTATTGAAGTGAATTTTAGCTTATTTTAGTGAAACGAATCATTTACTTATGTATGAATTTTGTTTAATTTTTTGTGGAACATTATACTCAAAAGTGGAAAGGAGAAAATTTGAAGTTTAAAATTTCTTTCACAAAATTTTCATTATATTCAGGTTAATTATAAAATTTGGACCCGGTCATAGACATTTGTCCACATAAATAACCCTAAAACAATCAAAGTTTTAAATTTTCAAAGCAAGTAGAGGCAAGCAGTGTAAGGTTGCGTAATAGTTTTTCAGATATCGTCCATTTATTGGTAACATGGGTCTTTCACCCTGGAAGTCCACTAACTGGTAGGCTCCTGTGAAGACCTTTTCAACGACAAATGGTCCCTCCCAAGTAGGCTAAAATTTTCACCTATTTTGCGGCATGCAATAATAGGTCTTTTGAGCACAAGTACGAGGTCACCAACTTTGAATGTTCTTGGGTGGACCAATTTTTCATGGGCTTGTACCATCTTCGCCTGGTAAAGCTCCAAATGTTGTTGTGCTTCTAGTCATTTTTTCTCGAGACTTTCCAATTCTTCAAGTCTGAGTTTTGAACTTTCTTCTGTTGTGAGTTTATTGGCAATGGTGGCTTTGAGAGATGGTGTTTGTATTTCTAGTGGTAGCACGGCCTCGGCTCCGTGGACAGCATATAGGGTGTACACTGAGTGGGAGTCCTGAGAGTCGTCCGGTAGGCTCATAAGGCTTCTAATAGTTTATTGTGTCAATCCCTTTGGTTTTCATCCAGTGTTTTCTCTAAAATCTGTACCAATGTTTTGTTGAAAGCCTCAGTGAGACCATTTGCTCTGGGATAGTAAATCATAGAGTATCTCCAATCTATCCCATGTCTTTTGACAAAATTATTGATCTTTGTGCTTCTGAAAGCTGTCCAATTGTCAAAAAATATTCTTCGCGGTACTCCAAAATGGTAGACGACTTGGCTTTTGAAAAATTGAAGGACGTGTTGTGTCGTAACCTCACGTACTGGCATGTACCTCTTTGACAATATTCTGTGCTTTGGCTCTGCTCAAACACCATAGCCACATCTGGTTGAATGATCTTCTATAGAGAACGATTTCCATCAGGGCGTAAGACATGGCCCTTCTTGTGATGTGGTACGTCTCATACTTATCTTCTAACAACTTTCCAGTATGCAAATATTCTATTAATGGCTTGCACCAATCTTTATTGATGTCTGCAACTGTATTTATTATTTCTTCTTTCCAAAGCTTGTGTAGAGTTTCCAAGTTGATTTAAGACAAGACTCGTCTTCCTTGCACCATGACTTCAATGGAATCCTCCCGGAGACATGCCATTTCCTTAGCAAGTTTTTCTAAAATGTCGTCATGGGCATTATCTCCCCTAGGAATCTGGTAGAAAATCACATCAAGAATCTGCTCCAGGAGCTTCATCGTGTACTCATGGTATTCTGCTAATCTTGGTTTCAGAATTTTGTATTGTCCGGCGACTGGCTAGATGACGAGTTGGGAGTCGCCATAGATGGAAATTTTTGTTATATCCATTGAGATTGCCACTTCCAACCCGGTGATTAAAGCTTCATATTCTATTTCATTGTTAGTGCACAGTTCTATCAGGTGGTATGAGAACCTCAACATACCCTTATTTGGCGTGATAAAGATCAAACCAATCCCTGCTTTGCCTGGTACAATTGTGCCTGATCCTTTGTTTTTAATGGCTAATGAAGCGCCATCAAAGTACATCTCCTAGTGTTGCGTACTGAGGAATTCCATTTGTAATATTTGCTCAACTGGTAACTCGTCATTAAGAGAGGACCCAGCTGGCAGTGGGTGTGCAGCGAGAAAGTCTACTAGTATATGTCCCTTGATAGCATGGAGGGAAACAAAGGTTATATCAAATTGCAATAAGATCATTGACCATCTTACTAAACGTTCGGAGAGTGTTGGTCAGGTCATCAGATATTGCAATGGATTAACTCTCCAAACTAGGGTAATCTTATGAGAAAGCATGCAATGTCTAAGCTTTTGGGTGGCAAAAATAAATGCCAGACAATGCTTCTCAATAAGTAGATACCTTATCTCTGTCGGTATTAGGCGACGACTCAAGTAGTAGAGTGCATTTTCTTTACCCTGATCATTAACTTGGGCTAAGAGGGCTCCAAGAGAGTCATCTAAGGTCGCGGTATAAAGTATCAGAGGTTTCCCTCGGATAGGGGCTGCCAAGACAGGTGGTGTCATTAAATATTGTTTAACAACCTCAAAGGCCCACTATCATTGCTCTTCCCAAATAAATTTGGCGTCCTTTTTAATTAATGTCGAGAAAGGCTAACACATACCTGAGAGATTATAAATAAAGCATCTCAATATGGCAACTTCCCTGAAAGGAATGTAGTTGTTTTAAAGTTTTAGGAGGAGGCATTTCCAAGATAGCTTTAATTTTATCTGGGTCGATCTCGATACCCCGATGACGGACAACAAATCCTAGAAATTTCCCAGAGGTAACGCCAAAGGCGCACTTTAAGGGGTTCATTTTAAAGTCATATCGTTGTAACCGTTCAAACACAATCCTCAAATCTTACAAATGGTCTATTTTTTGTTTACTTTTGATGACAAACTCATCCACGTAGCATTATACTTGGTTGTGAATGAGGTCGTCAAAAATCTTCATCATTGTACGCTGATATGTTGTTCCGGCATTCTTTAGGCCGAACGACATCACTGTGTAGCAGAAAATTCCAATCGGCGTTATGAAGGTTGTAAGTGATGCATCCTCAGGAGGCATCTTAATTTGGTTGTATTCCGACGATCCGTCCATGAAGGAGAAAATTTCATGTGTTGAAGCGATATTCACCATCATCTCTGGTATGGGTACTGGAAATTCGTCTTTTGGACATGCTTTGTTCAAATCTCTGAAGTCAACACAAACACGGACCTGTCCATTTTTCTTCTTAATAGGTACAAATTAGCCAATCATTTGGGATACTGCTCTTCTTTCACAAAGTTGGCGTCTATTAATTTCTTCACCTCGGCAATGACTAGTTGTTCTATTTCAAGGCGCATTCTCCTGGGAGCTTGTTTTACCCAGGTTATATTCTTGTCCACCACGAGTTTATGGACTGCAACCTCTGCTGACAGTCCTGACATTTCATCCTAGCTCCACTCAAAGCAATCTTTGAATTCTGTTAATATTTTAATCAATTTTGTTGATTCTTTATCATTGAGTAGAGAACTTATAAATGTAGATCGAGGTCGTTCTTCAGTCCCTAGGTTAATCTCTTTCAATTCATCAATAGTAGATTTAATTTCCTCCTCAAATTCTTGCAGAGCATCTTCTATTGGTTGATCATTAGAGTCATTCTATATATCAAAGCAATCCACTTCTGACTCACCAGTAACAACCATGCAAAATTCAGAAACATCAACTGGTCCGACTGTACCAAATCTGAGACCCACTTTCGAATTTGGAGTTCGACTTTTACCATTCCATACTTTTTGAAAAAGTTAAAATTTATCTTTTGGTATTTGTTTTGGTAAGTGTCCTTGTTGAATTAACTTTTGAACACAAGGCAAGAAGTAACCAAAAGGAAGTTCCGTTAATTCATTAGAATCATCATCAAGATTTACATGTTTTTTCCACCAAAAGGCAGTTCCACTAATTCATTAGAATCAACATCCAAATTTACATGTTTTTCAAGCTCAATAGAGGTAGAAGCACGGTAAAATTTGATCGGCTTTGAACCAACACTACGGACTTCCTTGACCCCTAGAAGCATGATAAAATTTGATCGGCTTTGAACCAACACTACGGACTTCCTTGACCTCTAAACTGTCAACCTTTTGAGGGAGAATCGGAGTGAGGGTCATAGCATTCACATAGTGGTTTATCTGATCACACATTGTTTCATATTCATTCTTTCTTGTATCTTCTTAGGATATCTCATACTGAGGTTTCTTCCATCTTGTCATCATTATCTCATCTTCAGAACTATCTTCATTACCAATGTTGATGGTTGGCCTAGTCCGTTCAACAATTAAATTGATCCTTCCTCATCCACATCCCCGGCCTCGACCTCGGGTGCGCGAACTAAAAGAACTTTCACCAACACGTTGTAAGGGAGTGGTGGAGGATCGTCAAAGCGGAGTTGAATGGCCTTCTCTTTGTAGTTCTTCTAAATCTTCTTCTTTATTGGTGATAACTTCACGAGAGGAGACAGCCCTCTTTGGAGGCGCGTAGTAGGCAGCATCTTCATGGATACCAACTTCATGCACTAAAAATGGTTGCAGGTCTCCTTTGATGCAATTGTCTTGACCATATTTACGGTATTTAATGCACTAGTGTAGAGACGATGGAACCATATTGTGTTTGTGAATCCATGGTCGACCTAGTAGAGCGTTAAAAGAGGTATCAGCGTCGATGATATGAAATTTAGCGGTTGTCACGAGTTCTCCAACCTTCATAAGTAATGTAATTGATCTGAGGGCTCTTTCTCACTTTTGGTTGAATCCTCTTAACATCATCTTATCGGTCGTAAGCTCTTGAGCTTCAATATCCAAATAGGCCAATGTTCGTAGGCTCATCAAGTTAAGAGATGCTCCAGGATCTACTAAAACTCTAGACAACACAAATCTGCCGATGTTGACGGAGATGTAGAGTGCATGATTGCGGTCGGCGGTACCGAGCAGCAAGTCTTTATCTGTGAAGGTTACCCCTGACTGTTCTTTCAACGAACAAACTTCATCTGAGGATGTGCTGGTCAACTGAGCTAAACAAATTTTTGGGTCAAGCAAAGCTTTAACCAGAGGCTCTCTCATCTCCTTTGACAGGATCAGAGCGTCGTAGATGCTTAATCGAGCCGGTAACTTTCAAATATGAGCTAGCACAATGTAGTCCACTTTGTATGATCCTCCAACTTTATCTTGACCATGTGGTTCTTCCACTGGTGGAGGTGGGGGTATCTCTTCTCGGGTCATTATCTGCTTTCCTTTGTCTATTGGAGCTGTTCTTGGTGGTAACACTTTTTCGCTCCTTAAGTTAACTTCTGTGATTTCTTCTTCTTGAGATGTCATTGTTGAATCTTCCGGTGTCTCTTTCTCTTTCTTGGAAAGATCTAAGTTGATGGTATGCGGTGTACCGTGATGCTCGAGGAATGGCTCCTTGTTATCGGTGCTATCGTAAGCGGTGTCATTGATGTCTTTTTTAGACTTGACAACAAGTTCATCAGACTCGGGTACAATTTGAGGATCATTTTGGGGATCGAGATTGAAACTAGCTTGGGCATGATCAGTTACGTTATCTCTAGAAATAGTTAAAATGCAGCTGAAATCACAATCTTTATATTCATAAGACCCTAGAGGGATAATAAGACAATCATACAAAGTTATGGGTTCGAGGATTTTCTTCCCCAAATCTGAGACAACCAATCTAGTAGAGGCAACCCCTATCCTACCCCTCGTGTTATCAATATTTATAGTGATGCCTCTCTTCTTCTTCTTTACCTTTGACGATGATGGATCTCCTGACGAAACCTTCATCTCGGGATTGGTATGTTGCGGACTCTGAATGAAGACTTATTTTGATGCAGACTAGATCTTGTTCAGTATTGTCTTGGATGATCTGCTCCATACCTCATTCCATTCTTCTTCGGTATTTGTAAAATCTTGTTTCGATGAATCCTGCATTTGATTAAGGTCCCTCTTGATTTCATTCCAAGTTGTACTCCATCCATCTGTTCCAGTATACAGATCGATTGGAGAGATTGGCTCTGCCAAAATCATATTTATGGAACCTTTTTAAGGTTCTTTTAAATATTCTTTCGAGATTGTTATGTTCTCTTCTTTAAGGTTTCTCTCGAGGCAATCCTTAAAGACGAAGTATTTTTCTATAGTGTGCCCTAGCAACCGGTGGTATGGTCAATAATTTGGCTCATTCTACCTATCCACCTTTTTGGGCTTCTTTGGATCTGGTAGTTTGAATTCTGGCTTCTTCATCAGTCTTCTGAATATTTTAGGTATAGCTTCATCTTTGAAAGAATACACCATCTTGTGCCACTCTGACATGGACATTTTCTTATCCCCTGTTTGAGGTGATGCCTCTTGAGGCGGTCGCTGGTTGGATTGACTATTTGTTTCTGAGAGTATTATGAAGAAGACTGGTGATGCTCTTCTGCATATATCTTTATTGGCTGCTTTCCTTTGTCAACGGTCGCTACTACTCCTGATTTCTTTTTGTTCACTCCGGTTATCTTAGCCTTTTCGTGTGGCTCCATGTGCTTTATTTCCTCTTGAAGACTGCTGGCTTTACTAAGTAGCTTCTTGAAGGATTTAATGGTGAGTCCCTTGAGCATGAAAGCTACTGGCCCATGAATTCTCTTGAGTATAATTTCAATCGCATGATGTTTCTATAGCTGAGGTTCACATTTCATGCTAAGGTTTCTCCACCTCAAAATATAGTCTACTAAAGTTTCGCTAGACTTTTGCATTTCTATCATGAGCTCTCCAATAGACACATGATGCTGCGCTCCGGCAAATCCTTTCACAAAAAGTTGTTCCAACTTGGAAAATGTTTTAACCGACCCGTTGGGCAAGTTAGCGTACCAGTCAAAAGCAATTCCCGACAAGTTACTGACAAACTGCTGGAAAAGTAGAGCTTCACTATTTCTCGTATTGTCACAGCTGGCTCGGAAATGTGCTATATGATGTCTGGGATTTCCAGTCCCATCAAATATCTTAAAGTTTGGGGCTATAAAACCCTTGGGAAAAGGCACAACATCAAATTCCTCCAGGTAAGGTTTACCCTTTAGAACCAATGCACCACCCTTAGATTGGGTCAAAGCATCCCGCACTTGTTCAACCATTTGCTTAAATTCTATTTCTGGCATGGCACCTGATGGAGAATTCTTTCTATGTTGCTCATCTCTGTTTGCTGACGCAACCTCTCTCTTTTCATCTGTGATGTGTATGATTTCTGGCTGATTGAAATCTGGAGAAGCCAATTCCGGTACTTGGGATTGACCCTGAATAGTGGCTATAGTGGTCATCGCTGCGGTCATATTTTCTATTTTTTTCTCCAGTAGACTAACCTGCGCATCTCTTAGGAGTACAGCCCTACGCAGTTCATCTACATCATTCTCTTGGGTGTGAGGTTGAGCCTTGCGTGCTGATGTGGTGGCTCTTGTTTTGATTACATGGACATCCATGAAATCTTTCTCCAAGTAATCATTGTAATCAAAATTTTCATCATCGCTACCGAAGGAAACTCAGTATTCTCGAGCTAACTCAAAAATCAAGATCCTGAGTTTCTTAACTTTCTCTTCAATTATTTATTCCTTGATCGTTTTAAGATCTGGAGGACCCTGATGGACCTCCTCTTCTTGTTCCTCTATCTCGCTGGCCATTGTTGCGACAATATCAGATATCTCAGACCCTGGTTTCATTTCCTGTCCCGCGGGCTCACTGGACTGTATCGGTTCGGCGACCTTGGGTACCCATAGCTTTTTCTTTTTCGATGATGATGTCTCAGGATGGAGCGTCTTAGTAGAAACATCGGTATGTAGAGGGAAAGTATACTCTTATGGTGTAGGCCGGCTACAGTGTCAGGTAATCGTCTTGTCTTTGCCTTTGGGATTGAAGGAATATCTCGATAATGAGTGATGGGTAAGATTTTCAGACCCAGTCTTGACTTAGCAGATCGACGGCTTGTGGTCCTGGTGGCAGTGTAATCAGTAGTAATCACTAGGGTATCAACTCTGTTCCCTAAACGGAACTAAACAGGGATGCGAGTACGTGGCACTCTAGTTGTCTTGTGGGACTGTTTGGCGGATTTTACGCCCTTCAGAATTTCCTTCTTCATGCTAGGGGAAATTGCATCTCCCACTCGTTTAAGTCTCTCGCTAACTAAACATCTTTCTTTGGTAACAAGCATTTTGGAAACTGCACTAACTTTAGTGATAAGAGTAAACTTTTTACTCTCCTCACCGTGTCCATGAAGTGGTGGTAATACGGCAGCGATTCTCCGGACACTCTCGTATCCATCGATATCCATCAGAGGATGGAATCAACACCCTCGTAAAAGTGGATAAATTTCTAGTAACACTTCTTCATCTTGATGAGGCTCCTCCTCAAGAGGTGTCTCCTTGGGAGCTTGAGCTTTAATGGCCCCCCAAACTTTTTTGTTACGGTTCCTCCTTTGAGTTCAAGCCAGCGGTACAGTCCTTGAACTTGATCTGATTTCAATCACAGGTGGTGGGACAGTTAATCCGTCAGTCGGATCTACAATAATAAATACTTCTTTCCCCTTAGCAGCAGCGGGCTATCAGGTTTTGTGGGTGTCATGGCGGTAGTAGTTTTAGACTTCTTGCAGGCAGGGAAGTCTTGAAGGCAGCTCATGCTCAATTCTGTAGATGGTTCCTGTATTTTTTGTGCGGCGATCTTCATTACTACAAATGGGGCTTTCCTGAGGATGACCTTAAGATCTTCAAATCTGGCTCCAAATTTGATGGTAGGAGCGAGAGTACAGGCTTCGTGGATTGTTGGCAGGTTTCAGGAAAAGGTGAACGTTGGGTAGGCCATTACAGCAGGCTTTAAAACAGAAAGTTTCAAGGTTAGCTATATGGCCAAACACCTCGTAATTTTTAGTGCAAGCACTGAAAGTAGAGGTTGATTGTAAACCGGGCGGGTCTTAATTTATGGGTATTTTAAAATTTTGTATAAGAAGAAGTGTAAAATTTAGTTAGTATAAGAAAGTTTCAAAGCACGCACAACACAACACGATTTGGTTTAATTTGCAGAATAGCAAATCAAATTTGGAAGGGAGATGTGAAGTATTTTAGGACCCAGTGCGAGACCTATTTAGTGGCAGATAATGCCCAGGTGGAACTAGTCCATCGACACACCTATTGGGGGTCCGACCCAACATGAAAATTTAAAGAGTTCTTAAGGGCCTTCTGAACCCCTCTGTTCAATGATGGTTGAACAACTAGCCCTAAAATCCAAAGAGTTAACTGCACTTTCCCAAGACAGAAATGGGTAAAGTATGCCAACAAAAGAATAGTTATTTGGTCCAAAAGGGACATGGACATATTACCTATGGTGTGAAGATAATATTTATTGATTTGTATGGAGAGAAAATCTTGTCCCCAGCGGAGTCACCAGAAGCTGTCAGCGCTATTTTTGTGTTGGAGGGAGTTGCCCGTAAGAAGTTGTCGGTCACCGGAGTCACCAGAATCGAAATCAAACTGACCCCATATTTTTCATAGTTTAAATGAAAGAGCGTTGTATCTCAAATCATCTATCTATCCCAAACGATAAACACAAGACTTAAGGAAGAGGCTCGATTAAATAAACTAAAAAATATATGACATCCGTTTAATCTGTGAAACCATTATATTTGCCGACAAGTTCCCTTATTTATTATAAAGGATTAAATAAGGTTTATATTAAGTTGGGTTTGGACATGCTTCCTATAAGGGCAAGCCCCTATAGTTTATTACATCTTAAATGACCAAAGTCACCTAAGAAGACTCTCGAAAAAAATCAGAAAATGTTATCTTCAAAGAATTTTAAAAGGTAGGACTTCTCAATGAGATCGGACGTAGAGGTGTGAAAGGGAATTGGTTTAAATTTAGAACATTTTGTCGTAGAGTCCAAAGGAGGAAGAATTAGGGGATGTCATGGATCCAGAGGAAAACCTTGGTGACTTCGCAAGCAATCCTAATGTTTGGCTTCAGTTTTGAGGAGAAATATTTAGGTGTTTCATCCTGCCAATTTTTTTAGTTAGGGCTTACATTCATGTGAAACTATCACACAAATAGCTTGGAAGATGTAAAGATTTAGGTCGTGACAAACGACAACCTCAGAATCCTAAGATGAGTTAGGGCTTATATTGTATAACAGAGCTCGACAAAGGCCTAAAGATAAGGTGAGGATTTATGTTGCATAAGTAAGCCACCTCGAAGTCCTATGACTTTGTTGTTTACGTCTAAGGAAGGAAGACTGGCTTAGCTAGGGAAGACGGGTTTTGTTGTTGAAGATGGCTGTGCTTCCCACCTTGCTAGCTCTAAGCTCATTGTCGCGACGAGTTTGAGTTTTTAATGGTTTCAAGTTATAATGTCAAATCAGGTGGCCTTGTGGTTGAAGTTATTTAATTTTATGGGGGCATGTTAAAGTTGATTAGAGCGACATCCACTATTTTCGATTGGATTCACTTAGTCCAAATGAATTTACTAAACTCAACTTAATGAGTTCTGGCCTTATGATTGAAGTTCTTTAAATTTTATGGAGGCATGTTAAAGTTGATTAGAGCGACACCAATCCTACGGTTCCCTCGTTCCGGTATCACTATTTTCTATTGGATTCACTTAGTCCAAATGAACTTACCAAATTCCCTCGTTCCGGCACCACTATTTTCTATTGGATTCACTTAGTCCAAATAAATTTACTAAACCCAACTTAATGAGTTCCATAATTTCATTTAGACCACAGGAAGCCTCTTTAAGAACTGTAGGTTACCCCCTCTGAGGAATTCCTGATCATCCGATAGAGACGTCTTAATTTAATTGCAATTGTAGTTTTGTGTGATGTTTATGATTAAATTTTGAGTTGTTTTATATTTTGAATGTTGTGGAGGTGAATTTTACCTTGGTTGATTTTAGTTTTGGTTTTGGTTTTGATTTTCATGCAGGGTGACATGCAAGTTTGAAGGTATAAAAGCACAGTATGAAAGTACAAGAAAGACAACGCTTAAAACTGTAAAAGCATACCGGCGAGTCTTCTCGTTCAACCACGTGAAGCTCAAAAGGCATGTAAGGCAGTTTATATGAGATAGGGAAGTAAAATTTGTCAATCTATCTAACCCTAGGTCATATCTTGGTGGGTCTTTAGGAGTTTAATTAATGATGATGATGCCAAGCAAAACATATTAAGTTTAGTAGATCTCCAAGGTATCCAACAGATCTAGAAAAAAAAAACAGGCCCGTGCTACTCTCTCGCTGCCTGGTGGAAAATCTCGAGTTCTTTTAAACTTATTATGTTGCTTAATAATACATCCTATAAAACACCTTAATGCTCAATGAACATTGAGCTCTCAATTATCCCTAAGAGTATTGTAATTATCATATGTAATTTAATTTTGAAAATTATATGGGTGAAGACCCTTAAAGAGGCAAGTTAGTGTTATTGGAACACTTAGCCAAATTTTGGTTATAATTGGTCTTGTAGTGTTTGAAAGATGTTTTAATTTTAAATGATGTTTACTTTTTTAAACTAATTGGGCTTGTAGTGTTTGAAAGATGTTTTAATTTTCAATGATGTTTACTTTTCTAATCATAGTCCTAATTAGGCTTGTAGTGTTTGAAAGACGTCTTAGTTTTAATTGATATTTACTTTTCAAATCCTTGTTTAGCCTAAGTCACTACTAAGCCCTTAAGACCTAGGTGAGTGTCTTAGTTAGTTTTGAAAATATTGGGCTTGTAGTGTTTGAAAGATGTTCTAATTTTCAATTATTTACTTTTCTAATCCTCATTTAAATGAAACTTGATTTAGCCTAAGTCACTACTAAGCCCTTAGATCTTAGTGAGTGTCTTAATTAGTTTGAAAAGGCCCTTAAGACCTAGGTGAGTGTCTTAATTAGTTTTGAAAATGTTAAGCTTTAGGTGGTCATAATTCATGATTTGAATTTTATTTGAGAATCAAAATAGGGGTATTAAATTGATGAGTTATCGACTTCAAAAGTCATACCCCTAAGCCTTAGGTTCATTTTATTTTAATAAACTTCCAAATTTTAATAATTTAGAAATTTATTAACTTATCTTTTTCAATTAAGAAAGTGAGGTTGGTTTCTACCAATTAACCACTTGTGTTTCAAACATCCAAATTAAGATCAGAGGTTACCCATTTCCCTCCTTGAATTAAGCCTAAATGTTAATTAAGGCTAAATTTCCCAATATTACACATTTGCCCCTAAGGCTCTAACACTTCATAATTTGTCAGATGCAATTCAAATGACTTTTAAATTTTTATCCTACCTCATTCGTGGGTCAGTTAAGACATCAGAAGAGAAAATGTGATTTTTCATAATTTAATTTATTTTATATAATTATTTTCATACAAAAATAAGATTTTTCAAAGAAAATTCCTAACTTGACCAAGGTAAATCCTAATCCTATCAAAATTTTTACTGGACGTAGGCTTAGAATAGGGAAGCCTTTGGATCAACTTTCATGATTTTTTGAATTTTATCTGAATTTTAAGAATTATTTTAATTTATGGGGTATTTATTAAATATAGAATATTTTAAATGGGGAAAATTAAGTTTTATATTTTTTGAAAAATCTCCCTAAGCTCAGAGAATTCAAAGGAGAAAATTTTATATTTTTTTGAGTTTTATTTGATTTATTAGAATTATTATTAACTAAAACCCAATTTTAGCCTTTAAAAATCATTTTTAAGCTTTATAATTCAATATCTTTAGTTATAAAACTAAGAAAAAATATTCCAATTATTCTTAAGTGCTTAAGAAAAAATTTAGAACGTTTTGATGAATTTTATTATTTTTTATTGATTTTTATGAATTTTTTAATTATTTAAATATTTAAAATAGGCTAAAAATCAAGTTTTTATTGTAAATATTATTTTATTTTTATAAAATACCTCTGATCTCAGAGACCTCAAAAGACCAAGTTTTATAATTTTTCAACTTATATTTTGATTTTTAACAATCATTTTTATGCCAAATATTTTATTTAACTTGAAAAATCAATTTAAGTTATCAAATGAACCTAAAATGCTTTGAGATTTTTATGATGAGTTCTCTGGATCCCAAAAAAATGGACCTTAAAAATCATGTCATTTTGTTGTTTGTATTTTTCAAAATTAATTATCTTAGTTATTTAGGATTTGTAAAAATTATGTGTATTTTGAATGACTTGGCTCATGAGAAATTTTTCCAAGGGTTCTCTGGTCATAGTAAACCTTCCAAAATTTTCTTGGATTTTTCTAAGCAACATTCTAATTTCCATGATTATTTTAAGCAAATAATGCGCATAAACTTGAAAAATGTGATTCTCTGTTTAGGGACCTCTTCTGACTTTAGAAAAAATTGTGAATGTTCCCCTTGATAGAGGCTACAACAAGCCAAAAAGTCAAGTTATGGTGATAAGTCTACATGCATGGAGAATCAAAAGATTCAAATCAGTTTTTAATTACTTAAAAATAAAATATACATCACATGAATTTAAAATTATATCCACATTATTCTCCTTTGTTCACTAAGCAAGAGGGTGTTTTTATTTTATTTTGGTGATTTTTCTACACTAAGATATGAATTTTTTAAGTTAGGGGTATTTAAATAAATAGGAAAAATCCCTATTTATCTATCTAAACAACGCGTGCTGACTAGATCCTAGGCAGCTCTGAAGGCACGCCACACGTGCTCTAGTTGGACGCCGCCATCCACGTAGCTACTGACTCAGTCTGCGGTTTATGTTCTGAAGCGTTGTCCAGCTCAATCTTCTTCATCCATTCGATATACGCTTGATCAAACGGCTCCCCGTCATCATCCCCGATAGAGTGATCCCTTGACCGGCCAAACTAAAACCTTAAGATCTCGACCTAGACTCAACCAAATCACTTTCGGTTTGATCCTATGGACTCGTCTAAGTGATAAGAACACATTCATATGATAATCATGCAATTAAATTAAGCCTAATTAAATTGAGAATCAAAATGGGCTCGAGAGGAAGAGAAGTTTTATTCCTTTGCTGAGAAGTGAAGCTTCGATCGGAGGGTCTTGTTTGTTATGATCCAAAGAGGCTAGGGATTGAGTCTCTGGTCTTGGTGTGAGTCCTAAATTTGATTTCAATCACAGTCAAATTCGGGTGTTGGTCTAGAGTTATTGTAGAGGCTATTTCAAAGGGGAATTTTGTGAGGCTTTAGCTTCTTTTTCAGCTGTGAACGTGTCGGCACAAGTAATTGAAGTTTGGTGGACTGTGGAAGTGTAATGAGCTCTGTCCTGGTTGTTGGCAGAGGTTTGAGCTCAAAATTAAGCTTCCACAGGGGAATTCAGTGGGGGAAGAGGGTTGGATTGCACTGAGGGGATCTCAGAGAAGTTCTGTGAGAAGTTTGGGGCTCTCTCTCTAAGAAATTTTCAGCACACCTCCCATGGCCGTGGAGGCGAGTTTTTATAAAAATGATCATGGGGTGGCTCTCAGGACAAATGTTTGCGTGCATTGTGGTGCTTAGGTAGAGGGCAGAGGTGCTCTACTATTTGGTTTGGCTGAGCTGGCCTCTAGGTTTGATTTGGGTGAAGTTCCATGGGGGTGGCTCTTGGTTTTGAGCTTCTCCGGTGACTAGGCCAGCCGGCAATGACAGGGGGAGGTGGTTAGGTGCCTCAGGGCATCCAGAAGAATCTATCACAACAATTTAATGCAAATGTGTTTTGATTTGGCTAGTCAGGGCATCCAGGGGAATCTGTCAAAGCAACTTAATGCAATGAGGTTTAGTTTTGGTAAGGGTGTCTTAAGCATGTGCATTTTTGGGAATAAAATCCCTTAATTTTGGGGAATTTTGGTCAATGGCTCAATTTAGGCCGTTAGATGGGTTCTGGCTCAGTCTTAGGGTCTAACCCTGGCTGAGGTGGAGTTAATTTGATGACTTTTGGGTAGTTAGGCCATCTTTAATGCATGGGTTCAAAGTAGGTTCAAGTGACCAAAGTTTGGGTTTTAGCTAGGTTAGCCATGTCAAATGATAATTGATCAACATTGTGTAGATGATTGTTATGAAGATTTTTGGTGAAGGGTTGAAGTGATTTTTAGTTCAATTGGTAGGTCAATTTGAGAGATTTTATGAATTTGGTCAATTTTGGGTATGTTCGGCTAGACATGGGTTTAGGTTGGGCTAGCCTTGGGATAAGTCCAAATTGAATGGTCCACATGATCAAGGGAGATGTTTTGATGATTTTTCATGAAGGGATAAAGTGGAAATTTTGGAGTTAAGGCCCTCAATTTGGTGAGATTTTGAGACATGGCCAATTTGGGCAAATTTGGGGCTTTTTGGACTTAAGTTGAAATCAAATGAATTTTTGGTCTCACAAAGTACAATTTAAGATTAATTTTGATGTATGAGTATGTTATGAAGATTCTTCAACACAAATAGTGGCCAATTGAGTGGGCTATGGGTTTGATTTGGTGGAACCAAGTCATAAGGCCAAAATTGGGTTCAAATGATGGACCAATTGTGCTTAGATTTGGTTTAGATTTGTCATATCAAGGGTGAATTTGAGTTTAGAATTGAAATTTGGGTAAATTGAGACCAATTAGCTAGACATTTGAGGTAATTTGGGGAAAATATGGACCTTTAAAGGGAAAGTTGGGGGTTTTGATCAAAGATGGTCAAATTGGCCAAATTGGGTCATTTGATAGTTGAGAAAAATGAAATTAGGAATATTTGGGAGGTTTTGGGAATTTTTGGGATTTTTTGGAATTTTTGGAATTTTGGCTAAAGAGGGGTATTTTGGTAATTTGGCCAATTTGGGGATGTTGGGTAGTTTGGGTGTTTTCAAAGTTTTTGAAAAGATTTTTGAGTCAAGTTGGGTATTTTGGCTAGATTTGGAGATTTTGGCCAAATTTGGGATCCCAATGGTATCTAGGTAATTAGAGGGAATTTAGGGGCAAAAGGGTAGGTTGGGCATCTTGGTAGAGTTGGAGTGCCAACCACCATCAATAAGCCATGGACCAGTGGAAACCCCATTTTGGGTCCTCTATGTAGTGGTCTTAGCTAAACCCTAGCCCAGAGTTAGTGGGTTTAGGAACCACCTACAAGAGTCTCCCAAAAGTATCAAGGGACCAAAGCCTAGAAGTTTTGGGTTTAGGGTAATGAGTGATTGTGAGTACAAGTGATTGCAAGTGAGTGTCTTAGCCCTAGATAAACACCCAGGGTCAACCCTAAGGTCCAGCAGTCCTAAGGGTGACTCATTTTGATTTTCCCCCATAGTGACCCCACCTACTAAGTGCTAGAGGTTAGGACCGATATTTGATGAGTAGAGAAGAGTTTGAAATTTCTAATGGTGAGGGTTCCTTGTCTAGTTTTCTAAGAATATTCAATCGGAGAGTCCTATGGCTAGACCTTAGGCTACTAAAGAGGAAAAACTAAACCTCAACTAAAAGTGAGGTCAACAATACTAGAATGAAGTTCATCTATAGTAGGTTGCATAATCTCTTAAAGGTCTAAACTCTTGATGAATTTCAGTATTTTGATCATTTTAGTTTGCCATATCTGTAATTATTTTGGATTTTTCAAAATTTTTAATTTTATTTATTTATCTGATTTTCTTAATAGTTCTCGCTAATTCAGAATCGTAGAGCATTAGTCTTTCAGAACCTGAACTACACATACACTAACACAAAATAAAATAAAACTAAACACACACAAAATAGAATACAATAACTTAATGATTAAATAACACTTTATAAAAATAGAAATTTACTTTTAAATCAATAGATTCTTTACAATTTTCACTTCACCTACCCGGCAACAGCGCCAAAAACTTGATCCCGAACTGCTTATATGCAACAATATAACAATAATTCTGATTATATTTTTCACTTATATTTTCTTATTTTGCAACAAAACTAAAAAATTGATCGTGAAGAAAAAAAAGAATTTAACTTTTAATTTATATATATTGGGATACTATTCAAGTATACATATCGTTATCAAGTAATATAGGACTTTTTGATTAAGACCTGAATGTCGAACCCTAGAGGGAAGATATACAATATGCACTTTTTGGAAAACTTTCTATTTTTAAAAAGAGAATTTTTAAACTAAAGACATTTTCGCAGTAAAGAAAGTTTAAATATTTTTTGTAATTTTAATATTTTGTTAAAAACAAAACAAATTTAAATAGATAACTTGAGTTTTTGTAGAAGAAAAGCACTAAATATGAAAATACCATTCTCCTTATCAAGAATCAGTAATAAGTATAGGAATTTTGTGGTGGAAGTATGCATATTGTGTTGTGCCAAATTGGAGCAATACTATTCATTACCTTTACTAGAGATGCTATAAAGAACATTGTCTAATTTAAAGTTTGAATCATTCTGAAGACCGACTAGGCATGGAAGATACTAGCTCTCACTCTAGAGTTTCCTCAATTCCCTCCAACTAGGGCTAACATCTCATATAAGAACCTAAAAAAGTAAACCAAGTTGGGGGCTTTAATCTGTCACTTTAAAATCCTCTAAATCTACACCCTTTAATGAATATTTCACTATTTAATTGCACCCAATCATATGAACTACATTCTCATTCATACAACCTCATGTGATTCTTTCCAATATTTGATTGAGTCAATACCAGCCAATTTCTTACATGTTCTCAGAAAAAATTTTAACATCTGAATTGGCCAAATCAAGAAGTAAATGAAGTGCATGGATTTAAATCATCACAACTTCTTTCAATGGATTGGACAAATCAAGAAGTAAATGAAGTGCATGGATTTAAATCATCACAACTTCTTCCAACTCAATACTCTCCATATGAAGTGCATGGATTTAAATCATCACAACTTCTTCCAACATTAAAGATCAATACTCTCCGTTATTCCATCCAAAACTTAATTACTTATCATTTTAAGAAGAAAGATAAAGAAAACTACTCAAAATTTTTTATCCATTACTTAATTACTTATCATTTTAAGATGAAAGATAAAGAAAAATACTCAAAATCCTAACACTTTAATTACTTATCATTTTAAGGAGAAAGATAAAGAAAACTACTCATAATCCATGAAAAAGAAACACACTTTAGTTTAAAAGAAGAAATCATTGTCAAACCAACAACAAGTCTCAATTAAAACCAAAGAAGTCACTTTAGTTTAAAAGTAGAAATCATTGTCAAACCAACAACAAGTCTCAATTAAAACAAAAAGTAGTCTAAAAAAAGATAAAAACTTATCTCAAGTCCTCCACCAAAATCTTAAAGTTCCCTTGAATCTCTTCTCTTTTACAACACTCTAAATATAAAACTAAAATAAAAAGGACAAATATGTGGTGCCTGAAAATATCTCCAACTAACTCCCCAATTTTAGAACTTTCAAAACTTTCCCAATACTTTCAGGTTCCCTTTCAAAGTCTCAATCTTCCTTCTTTTATAATTCTTCAAAAGGTGCCTTGGTATCTCTTCAAAATTTATCTTGATTCGATGTATTTCACCAAGAGATGCATCCTTTCGCAATAATTTTCATCCATGGTGGTTGTAATCACCTATTAAGCCAATAGGTGCTTCAAAAATCTCTTCAAAATTTGCAAAAAATGAATTTACTCATCCAATAACTGCCACTGGCGCTTAAGCGCGTGGCCTATGGAGCTTAGGCGTAACTTTCTTTGTTTAACCGGTTCTTAAGCGTCGGATCTGGCGCTTAGGCGCCAAAACAGTTTTGCACATTTTTCACCTTTTTGGTCTAAATTTGATCCTTTTTCACTCTTTTAAGCATTTTTCAACTTTTTTTACCTGTACCTGAAAGAAAAACACAAAAGTACCTTCCATTAAAGCATAATATCTCTAAAAATAGGTATAAAAATGTGTGTAAAAACACTATATATTTTAGGCGTATCAAAATCCGCCAAACTTAAAATATTACTTGTCCTCAAGTGCATCAAACTTTAAAAACTAAATATGTATGATATGTATATGAGTTTCTTTCGAGTTACTAAAATTTAGATTTAGAAATATAGTAGTCCAATTTAGAAAAAATATTCAGTAAATGTGACCAACTTAATGTTTAGAAATTTTTAATTTAAGAAAGATGAAAATATGAGTTCCTATCTAATTTAGAAATATTATAAATCTTTCATATTTAGAATTTAGTTCTTTTATTATCTCCACTTAAAAATTTTTATTAAAAATAATTTTACTTACAATATTATATCTATAAGCTTAAGATTTTCTCAAGTCTTATACTTTAAAAAGATCAAATGTAGAACCAATTTTGATTATGCACTAATCCCCAAGCTTCTCCTCCCTCACTTTTTCTTCTTCTTCTTTTTTTTTTCTTTTTCTTTTTCATCTTCTTTTCTTTTTCTTTCTCTTTTCTTTTTAGGAAAAGATTAATAAATCTGGATAAGCTTTTGATAATTTTGAATTCAACGTTTCCTTTTCCTAAAGCAAAGTCTTGATACAAAACTTTTACTTATAAATATAATAAGGCTTTTGGAAATTTTTTTCTAATTAAAGAAATTTAAGGATTAAAAATAAAAGTCTAAATTTCTAAAATTTTCAAAAATACAATGTTTCTTACTAAAGATAGTTACTTATATGAATCATTTTCTAGACTAAAATCTTTTAACTTAAATTTTTTCTTCCATACTAAAAAATTCAACAAAATTCTCTTACTCATTTCTAAAATCAAATTTTGCTTCCCTAATATAACTTTATATATATGATCAATTTTTCTTTTCAAATCAAATTCACTTGTAGTTCATTGGAGAACAAATCAAGTTAAGGTTTTGAAAATATTTTTCATCCCCCTAAACTTAAATTTTTAACAAATTAAACAGTTTAGCATAAAATATATATAAACATGAATGAAAATTAAAATAACTACTAACATGAATTTTTATACCCTAATGATACAAGTATAAAACTAAAAATAGGATTAAAATTAATTTTGATCAAATTTTCTAATATTTTCATTTCAATTCAACATGTAGAGATTCAATACACTTCTAAACAGTGGGTATTAACATAAAAGCAAACTAACACACTAACTTGACTTCACAATCTTAACATAAACACAAACTCACAAACATGATAAAAGAAAAATACATGGTAGCAGTTTCTGAAATTTAATATTTAAGACCTAAGTTAGGAAGATTTTCATCTTTTCAAAAGACATAGAATTAAGTTAAGTTCTAAACTAACTAAATCACAAACTCACAACAGTTACTAAACTAGAATTTTAAAACAAACTACTAACTAACACGAACATCACAATAACAATAAATTATAAAAGTCCAAAACACAATACATAGTACACATCATCACAAAGATGCAAATGTAGCAGCACCACACCACATAGTCCATTGCATAAAAATAAACAACACATCACAAATCTCAAGTCCAAAGCACATAGTCTAACACATAATACAAACATAAAAAACTCTCTATTCTACTCTTCATCTTCTGAATCACCGCTATACCACTTTTTTGCACTCATAATCAGGATATCAAGGATATGGAGGAAGTTGCACACCTAAGTCACCCCTAATTAGGTTCTCCAGAGATGAGTGGAATTTCTCTTCATAATCATGCTTTCTCCTATTATAACTATCAGTATGCTCTACAAAACGCTCTAAATTTTGAACTTTATCAGCGGTAAAATTAATATGATCCATCATCCTCTGAAATAATTGATCTTAGGTCTCAGTAGACTCACCTCTAGATGTAGAAGCACGACAGGTAGATGGTCCAAAGGTAGAGGTAGTAGAGGTAGAAGCAGCAGACGTCTCCATGTCATAACTCTCAGAAAATCCTCGTCTCTAACCAAAAATAGAATGCTCAGAATAAGTCTTCACATTCACCTTAGTGATGGGCTTTAAAGGTAGCAACACTTCCCTCCAGCTATCATATTTAACTCCAGTCCGCACACACAAAGAAAAGATCAAGGAAGCAAATCCCAGACCTGCAGTAGTAACAACAATGGTAAAACTGATGATAGTCTGATAAATCAAAGCTCCTATGTTAAAGAGCTTTCCTTCTTAGATACAATAATTTAACTCCGCTCTCTCTC
Organism: Phalaenopsis hybrid cultivar; assembly: GCA_002079205.1. Classification (NCBI taxonomy): domain Eukaryota; kingdom Viridiplantae; phylum Streptophyta; class Magnoliopsida; order Asparagales; family Orchidaceae; genus Phalaenopsis; species Phalaenopsis hybrid cultivar. The sequence continues at coordinate 96,094 of JXCR01108004.1, read as the reverse complement.
TGGTCACTTCACTGAGATGATTTGTTGGTAGCAGACAAACAGAACCAAAATAGTGTCAGGCCTTTGAAGGTGCACATAACTTTGAAGTTGGGAAGTTAACTCTCCTCTCATTAGTGATCTTCCAAAGTCCTCTTCCAACAGTCAAGTAAGAAATAATCTCATCTAACTCCACTTCAGTCATACTACAATTTGCATAAAAACATAATGTTTCAGGTGGCAGATGGAAAACAAGTTGATTACCTCCGGTGAAAAGGTTACCAACTTTCCTCGAAGCATGACTCTATTGTCTTCAGCCTCAGGGAGGTTTCCATAGAACCCCCTAACAACAGAAATAACAACCACAACAGAGAAACAACAGAATCCTTCCCACTGTTGGTGAATGATCAAATCCTCTACGTCTCCACCTGGACTCCTAGAACACCACTCCTGAATCAGTTTCCGTGAATGCAACGCATCACTGTACTGATCCTGAGCCTTTGAACTAACAAATTTACTCAAATAAAAAAGGCTTTTTCCTTTGCTCCTCTTCATTCTTGGTGTCATTCTACAAATTTTATAAATTCCAAAAATAACTTCAAAAACCAATCTTAAATTATTAAACTAAACATCCAAAGTATAAACTACACTTCCCATGCAATTTCCATATATATCTTTCTCATTTTTGACCATGAGTAGTGAGTTTTTGAATTTCTCCAAATGTGCTCAAAATACATAGTGAAAATCCAAAATTATTTCATAGAAGTAAAGCTCTTATCTCAAGGAACTTGGATCTAGCAAATTTCACTTAATTCCACAAAGAAATCTTCACTTTAGATGTTCCCTAACCCTAAAAAATTGCAAACTCGAGAGGTTGAAGGTGACAGTGGCGTTAAAAATGGTGATTTTCAGGCTGAAATTTCACTTTTAATCGTTCGCGAACTAGTTTTTGTGAACCGACACTTAAGCGCGGGTAAATGGTGCTTAGGCGTCTACCTCTCGGGTTGGCTCACCCTTAAGAGTGAGATGTGGCGCTTAGGCACCTTTGCATGATTTTCAAAATTTTCAAATTAAAGTAAAATGCGCTATTTTCTTAAGTAAACCACCCCTAAATGGTCTCATAGCACTTAAATGACTATTTTCAACTTCCTATAACTCCCCTCTCACTCAAAATTCTCCATAATAACTATTTCAATTTGAGGCTAAAACTAACACAAATTTTCACACAAACAAACTTATTCTAATTCAAAAACAAGTACAAATACATTTAAACACTTAATTCTCACTCCAAATAGTCTTGGATGAGAAAATTTTCCTAAATACAAATACACAACAATCATTTCACAGTTAAACACATATAAGAAGTCATAAAAACTAAAAAAAAAACTTAAACACTAAACCACTTGAAAATAATAACTTCTAACACACAAATTTTGACACTAAACTTAATTCCATTATTCATTCGAATGAACAAATTCCTGTCTTTCATTAGTCTCTCCAGAAATATAGAGTTGATAAAATGGATGGTGGTCACGAGCTATGATACTATCTTCTTCAAACCACTTCTTCTTTATGAACATCGCCTTATCTGCTTCCTCTATATAACTTATGTAGCTAAATTGCTTCTTCAATTTCCATCCAATATGCTCTAGATGTGCATGCAACCCAAGTACCTTTGTCTCCAATAAAGCCATAGTATTCTCAATTTTGTTGATCTTCTCTGATATCCTTTCAATACTAACGGCTAAGAAACAATTATACATCTCTTATGCACTTTGACTAATGAACCTCTTCCTCATGGTTTCTTCCTTCTTATTCAAATCCATCTCCCATGAAGACATTTTCTCTAAATCTCACTTTCTCTTAGACTTTTAGGGCTAGAAATGATTTGGGGTAAAATTCATTCACAAAACCATTCTATTTATAGGCTTAAATCCTTCAAATAACTCTTAAACACGTTTAGAAACTGACTTGGCACATTTTTACGAACTAATTGGCGGTTAAACCTTCTAGAATACTAATTTCACACATGTGTTTAAACTGTCCCGCTTACGCGCCAGATCTGGTGCTTATGCGTCGGTGCACATTTTTGCACCAATCAACTTAACATCCAAATTCCCATTCTCACATGTCTTGGTCACTAAATAAAATCTTAAAATCTTTACTAACACATAATAGTTTCAAAAATACTACCTCAATTTTCTTAATCACACAGAGAACAATAATCAAAATAAAAAACTCTAATAATTATGGGTTGCCTCCCACAAAGTGCTTGGTTTTACGTCGTCAGCTTGACGTAACCAGTGCTTATTCAGGTTAACCAAGCATCATTCCATCATAAAATTTATGCTGATCCCCTATAAAATAAGGTTTCAATCTATCTCCATTAACTTCAAATATTTTCTCAGACTTAGGATCTTTGATATCCACAGCTCCATAATGTCGGCGCTATTTTAGGTTGGTTTGTGGGGTTGCCTGTAAGAAGCTGTCAGTCACCAGAATCAAAATTCTATCACCGCTTCGAAAGGATGTTGAAGTATGAAATCAAATTGAACCCATATTTTTCATAGTTTAAAATGAAAGAGCATTGTACCTCAAATCCTATATCTATTCTAAAGGATAAACACAAGACTTGAGGATGAGGCTTGATCAAATAAACTAAGGAAAGTATGACCTCCATTTGGTCTGCGAAACCTTTGTATTTGCCGACAAGTTCCCCTATTTAATATAAAGGATTAAATAGGGTTTATATTAAGCTGGGTTCGGACATGCTTCCTATAAGGGCAAGCCTCTATAGTTAATTACATCTTAAATGACTAAAGTCACCTAAGAAGACTCTCGGTAAAAATCAGGAAATATTATCTTCAAGGAATTTCAAAGGGTAGGACTTTTCAATGAGATCAGACGTAGAGGTGTGAAATGGGATTGGTTCAAATTTGGAACATTTTTTTGTAGAGTCCAAAGAAAGAAGAGCTAGGGGATATCATGGATCTAGAGGAGAACCTTGATGACTTCCCGAGCTATCCTAATGTTTGGCTTCAATTTTGAGAAGAAATAGTTAAGTGTTTCATCATGCAAATTTTATTATTTAGTGCTTACATTCGTGTGAAATGATCACACAAATATCCTGGAAGATGTGAGGGTTTAGGTCGTGACAAACGAGAACCTTAAAATCCTAAGATCAAATAGCTTGGAAGATGTGAGGATTTAGGTCGTGACGAACGACAACCTCAGAATCCTAAGATAGTTAGGGCTTATATTGTATAGCAGGGCTATGCAAAGGCCTAAAGATGAGGTGAGGATTTACCTTGCATAAGCAAGCAACCTTGAAGTCCTATGGCTTTGTTATTTTAAGTCTAAGGAAGGAAGATTGGTTTAGCTGGGGAAGACAGGTTTTGCTGTTGAAGATGGTCGTGCTGCCCATCATGCTAGCTGTAAGCTCCTTGCCGCGACGAGTTTGAGTTTTCTAGTGTGTCAGGTTATAATGTCAAATCAGGTAGCCCTATGGTTGAAGTTCTTTAAATTTTATGATGGCATATTAAAGTTGATTAGAGCGACACTGGTTAGGATCATATGGTTCCTTCGTTCTAACACCACTATTTTTTATTGGATTCACTTAGTCCAAATGAACTTACTAAACTCAATTTAATGAGTTCCATAATTTCATTTTGACCGTGGGATGCCTTGTTAGCAACCGTAGGTTACCTCCTCTGAGGGATTCCCTATCATCCGATAGAGATGTCCTAATTTAGTTGAAGTTGTGGTTTTGTGTGATGTTTGTGATTAAATTTTGAGTTTTTTTACATTTTTAATGTTGTGGCGGTGAATTTTATCATGGTTGATTTTAATTTTTGTTTTGGTTATGGTTATGTGGCTATCCTGATGGTTTTAGTTTTCATGCAGGGTGACATCTTTGTTTAGCATGCAAATTTGCATGTATAAAAATACAGTATGAAAGTACAGGAAGGACAACGCTGAAAACTGTAAAAGTGTACCTGGCGAGTCTTCTCGTTCCACCACTTGAAACTTAAAATGCATGTTAAGGCAATTTATGAAGAGTAGGAAAGGTAAGTTCTGGTGGTTTTCCTAACCCTATGTTATATTTTGGTGAGATGAAGAGCAGAAAAGGTAAAATTTTGGTAATTTTCCTAACCCTATGTCATATCTTGGTGAGTCATAAAAGTTTAATTAAGGATGATTTCATTGAGCAAAGAATATTAAGTTTAATAGGCCTCTGAGTTATCTAACAAGTTAGAAGGGGGAAGCAGGTCCATGCCTCCCTTTCACCAACTGCTGAAAAGCCTCGAGTCCATTTAAACTTATTATGTTGCTTAATGGTTCATCCTGTGAATACTTCTAATGCTCAGTGAACATTGATGTCTCGATTATCCCTAAGAAAGAGGTAATTGTCACTTGTGATTTAATTTGAAAATTATGTGAGTGAAGACCCTTAAGGAGGAAAGCCCTTAAGCCCTTAAGGAGGAAAGCCCTTAAGCCCTTAAGCCCTTAAGCCCAGTGTAATTCGAACACTTAGCCAAATTTTTTTAGTGGCGAAGGGGAAGTTAGTGTAATTTGAACACTTAGCCAAATTTTTAATCCTAATTGGGCTTAGTGATTCAAAGATGTTTGATTTAATTATGTTTATTTCTCTAATCCTTGTTTAATCAATTTTTGATTCAGCCTAAGTCACCACTAAGCCCTTAAGGCCTAGGTGAGTGTCTTAATTAGGTGGTCTTGATTTCATGATTTGGATTTTATTTGAAAATCAAGATAGGGGTATTAAATTTATTAATTATTGACTTCAAAAGTCATATTTATTTGAAAATCAAGATAGGGGTATTAAATTGATTAATTATTGACTTCAAAAGTTATACCTTATTTGAAAATCAAGATAGGGGTATTAAATTTATTAATTATTGACTTCAAAAGTCATATTTATTTGAAAATCAAGATAGGGGTATTAAATTGATTAATTATTGGCTTCCAAAGTCATACCTTTAATTCCAGGATCATTTAATTTTAATAAACTTCCAAATTTTAATAATTTAGAAATTTATTAACTTATCTTTTTAATGAGGAATACGAAATTGGTTTCTACCAATTAACCCCTTGTGTTTCAAACATCAAATAAATTGATTAATATCAGAGGTTACCCATTCTCCTCCTTGACTTAAGCCTAAATGTTAATTAAGGCTAAATTCTAAAATTACACATTTGCCCATAAGGCTCTAATACTTCATAATTTGTCAAATTCAATTCAAATGACTTTGAAATTTTTATCCTACCTCATTCACAGGTTAATTAAGACATCAAAGGAGAAAATATGATTTTTCCAATTTTAATTTAATTTATATAATTATTTTAGCAAAAATAGGATTTTTCAAAGAAAATTCCTAACTTGACCAAGGTAAATTCTAATCCCTTGATATTTTTACTGGAGCTAAACCTAGACAAGAGAAGCCTTTGAACCAAATTTCATGATTTTTCAAATTCTTTGTGATTTATTAGAATTATTTCAAGTTTTGGGCTATTTAATAAAAATAAAAAAATTTTAGGTGGTGAAAATTAAGTTTTGTATTTTTATAAAATCTCTCTAAGGTCAGAGAACTCAAAGGGGCAAACTTTATATATTTACATATATTTTTTTCTATTTGATTTATTGGAATTATTTTAGTGTAAACTCAATTTTTTAGCCTTTAAAAATTAATTTTAAGCTTTAAAATTCAATATCTTTATTCAGAAAATAAAAAAAAATATTCTAATTCCTAAGTAATTAGGAAGCATTTTAGAACATTTCCATGAGTTTTATTATTTTTTTGATTGTTATGGATTTTTTAATTCTTTGAATATTTAAAATAAACAAAAAATCAAGTTTTTATTCTAAATATTATTTGATTTTTATAAAATATCCTTGATCACAGAGAACTCAAAAAACTATGTTTCACAATTTTTTGAGTTATATTTTTATTTTTAAAAATCATTTAAATACCAAGAGTGGTATTTATGTTTAAAAATCAATTTAAGTTGTCAAATGAACTAAAAATATTTTGAAATTTTTATAATGAGTTTTCTGGATCATAAATCACAGTGGAGATAAAAAATCAAGTCATTTAGATGTTTAAATTTTTTAAAATTAATTATCTTAGTGATTAGTGTTTGAAAATTTAAGAAAATTTTAAATGTCATGACCCCTGGATTATTTCCAAAGGTTTCTCTAGTCATGATGGACCTTCCAAAATTTTCTTAGGATTTTATAATGAATATGCTAATTTTCATGATTATCTTAGAGAAATAATGTGAAATAACTTAAAAAATATGGGTCTCTTTATATGAAGCTCCTCTGACTTTAGAAAAATCAGAGAATACTTCCCCTGACAAAGACTACAACATGCTAAAATTTCATGTCAAGGTGATGTGTCATTACGCATGGAGAATCAAATGATTCAAAACAGTTTTTAATTAATCAAAAATAAAATATGCACCAAATGGACTTGAAATTTGCTTCACATTGTTCTCGTTTGTTCACTGAGTAAGATAGTATTTTTATTTTATTTTTGTGATTTTTCTACACAAAGTTATGAATTTTCTAAGTTAAGAGTATTTAAATAAATAAGAAAAAGCCCTATTTATCAATTTAAACCACGTGTGCCACCTCAACCTACGATGGCTCCAAAGGCATGCATGGAGCGCTCTGGTTGGAAGCCACCGTCCACGTAGCTTGCTGGCTTGCCCCGCTGTTTACGTCCCGAAGCGCTGTCCGGCTCGATCTCCTCAGTTTATTTGATACACGCTTGATCGAACGGCTCCTCGTCATCATCCTAAAGAGAATGTTCCCGTACCCGTCCACACTAAAACCTTAAGATCTAAGCCTAGACTCAACCAAATCACTTCGGGTTTGATCCTATGGACTCATCTAAGTGAGTCAAACACATCCATATGGTTAATGTACTATAAAATCAAGCCTAAGTAAATGGGGAATCAAAATAAGCTCAGGAGAATGAGAAGTTTTATACCTTTGCTCTGAGAAGGGAGGCTTCGATCAGAGGTGCTCAACACGTTTCGTTGGGGTCCAAGGAGGCTAGGGATTGAGTCCCTGGTCTTGGTGTAAGGCTTAGGTATGAATTCAACCAAGCTTGATTTCAGGTGTTGGTCTAGAGCTATGGTAAAGGCTCTGTGGAAGGGGGATTTGATGGGGTTTTAGCTTCTTTCACTGTTGTGAAGGTGTGGGTGAAGTTAATTTGAGTTTGGTGGACTGTGGAGGTGTTTTGGGTTCTGTCCTGGTTTATGACAAGGTTTCAAGCTCAAAATTGAGCTCCGACAATGTAGATGGGTGAGAAAAAATGGTTGGAATGCACTAAGGGGATCTTAGAGAAGCTCTGTGTGAAGTTTGGAGAGGCCTCTCTAAGGAAATTTTAGCGCACCTCCCATGGCCGTGGGAGGTGAGTTTTTATAAAAGTGGTCATGGGGTGGTATAAGTTTGTGTGCATCTTAGGTGGAGGGCAGAGGAGCTCTTCAATTTGATTTGGATGAGCTGGCCTCTAGGTTTGATATGGATGAGGTGCCATGGGAGTGGTTCTTGGTTTTCGGCTTTTCCGGCCACTAAGTTGGCCGACCGGGAAGGGGGAGGTGGCCAGGAGCTCAGGGAACCCAGAGGAATCCATCACAACAATTTAATGCAAATGTGCTTGGATTTGGCAAAGATATCTTAAGAATGTGCATTTTTGGAAATAAGATCGCTTAATTTGGGGAACCTTTGGTCCATGGCTTGATTTAGGTGATTTCATGGTGTTTGGACGGGTCACTAAGTCCAACTAATGGTTGTGCTGGAGTTAATTTGGTGGCCTTAGGGTGGTTAGGTCACATTTAGTGCATGGGTCCAAGTTGGTGCAAATGACCAAAATTTTGGTTTGGGCTAGGTTAGCCATGTCAATTACCACAAATAATTGTTGCATTTGGTGTATATTTGGGTTTGGGCTAGGTTAGCCATGTCAATTGGCTCAATTGATTGTTGAATTTGGTGTAGATTGGGTTTGGGCTAGGTTAGCCATGTCAGTTGGCTTAATTGATTGTTGCATTTGGTGTAGATGATCACAAGGAACAACTTTGGTGAAGAATGGAAATGGTTTTGAGCCCAATTGAAAGGTCAATTTGAAAACAAAACTTGGGTTTGGGCTAGGTTATTCATGTCAATTGGCTCAATTGATTATTTCATTTGGTTTAGATGATCATAGTTTGGGCTAGGTTAGCCATGTCAATTGGCTCAATTGATTGTTGCATTTAGTGTAGATGATCATAATAAATCTTGGTGAAGGATGGAAGTGGTTTTGAGTTCAATTGAAAGGTCAATTTGAAGGAATTTTGAACTTAAATCAAAGGATGGAAGTGGTTTTGAGTCCAATTGGGGGGTCAATTTGAAGGAATTTTGAACTTTAATCCAATTGGTCAGTTGGGCTAGGCTTGGGTCTAGGTTGGGTTAGCCTTGGGATAAGTCCAAATTTATTATTGTAAATGGTCAATAAGGACCTCATGAAGAGTTTTCAACATAAATTGGATGCCAATTTGGAGGTTAAGTCTATCGGGGACCCTATGAAGAGTTTTCAACATGAATTGGGTGCCAATTTGGAGGTTAAGGCAATCAAGTTAGATAAAATTTGAGTTTTCAACATGAATTGAATGCCAATTTGGAGGTTAAGGCAATCAATTGGGTGAAATTTGTGGACTTAGCCAATTTGAGGCTAAATTTGGGAATTTTGGATTTAGGCCAAAATCAAATGGATTTGAAACTTTACCAAGGTCAATTGATGGTTGATTTTGATGTATATGAATGTTATAAATATTTTTCAACATTAACTGAGGTCAATTGACAAGACTGTGGTTTCAATTTGGTGTAAAGATTTTGCAACATTAATTGAGGCCAATTGACTAGGCTATGGGTTCAATTTGGTCAGATGAAGATTTTTCAACATTAATTGAGGCCAATTGACTAGGCTATGGGTTCAATTTGGTGAGATTTGATTTTTCAACATCAATTGAGGCCAATTTACTAGGCTATGGGTTCAATTTGGTGAGATTAGGTTCACATGTCAAAATTGGGGTTTTGACCCAAATCAAAATTGGGCTCAAATCATGGACCAATTGAGCTTGGATTTAATTTAGTTTTGTCATATAAAAAGTGAATTTGAGTTTAAGATTGGAGTTGGAGTCAATTAAGATCGAATTGATGGACATTTGAGTTGGGTTTGGGGAAATTTGGGTCTTTAAAGGGCAATTTGGTGATTTTTTATTAAAGATGGACAAATTGGCTAAATTGGGTCATGTGGTAGTTGAGAGAAATGAAATTAAGAATATTTAGGATTCATTGGGATTTTATGGGAATTTTTGGAATTTTTGTGATTTTGGTTCCAAGAGGGGTATTTTGGTAATTTCGGGGTGCTTTAGGGGTAAAAGGCCAAGATGGGTATTTTGGTAGATTTGAGGTACCAAAAATCACCAATAAGCCATGGACCAATGGAAACCCCATTTTGGGTCCTCTACATAGTGGACTTAACCAAACCATAGCCCTAGGGCTAGTAGGTTTGGAGGACCATCTACATGAGTATCCCAAAAGATCAAGGGATCTAGGCTAGAAATTTGAGTTTAGGGTAGTGAATGATTGTGAGTGTAGATAAGTGTAGTGAGTGCCTTAGCTCCAGACCAACACCCAAAATCAATTCCCACCTCGGAGTGTAAGGACCGACCTCGAATGTAATAAATCAGAAATGTAGGACCGATTCAGAAAAGAGAATTGAAATGTAGGTCAATTCTCAATAGAAAGTGTCAGAATGTAAAGAATCAAAAATGTAAGACCAATTCAAAAATGAGAATTGAAATGTAGTTCAATTCTCAAAAAAAAGTGTCGGAATGTAAGGACCGATCTCGAATGTAAAGAATCAGAAATGTAGGACCGATTCAGAAATGAGAATTGAAATGTAGGTCAATTCTCAAAAGAAAGTATTAGAATGTAAGGACCGACCTCGAATGTAAAGAATCAGAAATGTAGGACTAATTCAGAAATGAGAATTGAAATGTAGGTCAATTCTCAAAAGAAAGTGACGGAATGTAAAGACCAACTTTGAATGTAAAGAATCAGAAATGTAGGACTGATTCAAAAATGAGAATATAAATGTATGTCTCAATTCAAAGATGTAAGAATTGAAATGCAAGTATCAATTCAAGGATGTGAGAATTGAAATGTAAGTATCAATTCAAGGATATGAGAATTGAAATGTAGGTATCAATTTAACGATATGAGAATTGAAATGTAAGTATCAATTCAAAGCTGTGAGAATTAGGATTTAGGTACTGATTTGAAGATGTGATTTGAAACTTACAAAGAGCCTGTGGTGTTGAATTTGCAGTAATGTATTATGTGAGAAGGTTGATTTTGAAGAAGATTTGTAGAGCTTTGTGTAGTTATGTGCAGGATGTGAAATTCTGCGAGGATGTGCAGAGAGTTAGTGTAGATAATGATGGTTGTGCTGCGTGCACAAAGAGTAACAAATTCCAAAAATGAAAGTATCCACTCAAGAAGATTGTTTTATTTTCTTGTTGTTTTTAATCACAATTTAATTTTTCAAAATGCGTTTTTAAAGTTTTAATTTTAATTGGTTGATTTAAAAAGGAATTTATTTTGTTATTCACTCATTTATGATTATCTTTTATTCTTGTTTCATTTATTGTTGAAGATTTGTCGTTTTGTTCTCTGAACCATTGCATGGTTCCTAGCTTTCATCCATCGCACAAAAAGGCAATTGACAAAAAGGCACAACTTGAGAGAAATTTCCATAAATCTGCTTCAATAAAGGTGCTACAGATCAAACATAGGATAATGCCTCAAAAAGGTTACATCATGTAATACATGCTGAAATACATTGAGAGTCATCTCAAGATATGAGTACATCATAGAATGATTACATCAAATACATGTCATGCTGGTAAAAGAAAGCAAGTGAATCCTCTACGTTTGGTATATTAAGCTCCTAATCAAGCAGACCCTCTGAGACATGCTCCAGAATAAGGGTTCCCTTTGCATGTATTCAGATGTACAACCTTTTCATAGCTCGTAAGGAAAAAATTCCTCCAATTTCGAACCCATATGGTATTTTACTGTCATCCATTCTACGGAAGGTTACGAACACCCTACGGTGCCGTACTCTTGGAATGCAGTGCTTGGCGATGTCTGCACTGTTGCTCTTGAGAACAAGTATTGAACCAACTGGAAGAGGAATCTCCACAGCTCCTTGAATTCACCAGGGCCGATTACATCAATTTCTTTTCCAAACAAAATATTGCTCTTACTCATGAACAAGACCATGCAGAAAGGCCTCACAAAATCATGACTATCAATGTGCGGGGGACTGCAGTCACCTTCTTTATAAATGTTGATGAAGCAACAGTTAGGAATGCAAGTAGCGGGTAGAATATTCCACTTGACCATTCTCTTTATCATCCATTTTCTCATCGGCGGTAACGGATCCACTTGGTCGTATCTGAGGATCCTGGGCGGATTTCCCTATCTATCTTTCGTAACATTGTAGCAACAGCCGCACTGGATGGTGATTCTTCCCTTTCTCCGCATCCATTTCTTCGGCTCGGAATACGTTCTCTCCATGAGAAGGCCCGCTCGACCTCTATCTCGTAAATCAAAGATGCAGTCCAGAATGCTTCTTTCATTGGTTTCAGACAAAACCCTGGTATATAGCTCTAGGCCCTCCAATATGTTGACAAACTTTCCCTAAACCTCTTCATAGAAATCAAATTCTCTTTTGTTTACTTTACTTATTTTGTAGTATTCCACCATACCGGGAGTTGGCAGCTCTCTGGGGCATTCCTTCCTCCGAGCCTCGGCAGGAATCCAAACTGGTGCTGGCCGATCCAGATTATGGGATTCAGCTTCATGTGGGATGTATGATCCTGGGCTCTGTGGTGCGCGCTGATCCATCCCCAGTGGGACATACAGTTCATTTGCCATGAAGTCTAGAGTCTGAGACTCGTTGGTGATTGCAGTGTACTCTTCTAATTTACTGAAGTGCTGTAGATGTAGAACATCGCAGTCCGGACATTCTACAAATGCTCCCGTGACTAATGTCCCGGCTGGTACCTCAACGTTGCATGTTGGGCAACCGGTGCATAAGATATCTATGACCGGGAGCACATCTGATCCCGTCACAAATCCTGACTCTTCAGCTGTAGTGGGCAGGCTGGTAGATGTTTCTCTCAGCTCTGGATCGTAAATATATCCCTCAGGAATGGGGGTAAGAAAATTGCTCACGTCTCTTTAGCGCTTGCGCTCTTGTCGCAGAAAGGCTCTTTGTTTCTTTCGGCTTGCATTTTTGCGTTGCGTCTTGCGGAGTGGAGTATTTGGTAGTTGTTCACTATGGGTGGCTATTAAGCCCCTTGCTGGAGTAGCTATCATGGAGGGCAGTTGGATGGGCCCCTCCATCAAATCTTGTTGTGCTATAACGTTTTTACCTTTACGTGATGCATCTTCTTGAGTGGTCACCCTCAACAGTGAAGGCAGTCTCTTCTTTTCTTCATTGCTAACTACGTCCATTAGAGGACCGTCGTAGTCCATATCAATCTGATTGAAATCCATGTTGAAATCTATGACACCTATTTGTGGCGTCATCTCTTCATTCAGTGCGAGGTTCCAGCCGTCCTGGAAGGCAAAGATCAGCCTTTGTCCTGACATTTTTTTCTGCAGACGACAGAAAGACACGTCAGTGGGCTGAAGTTTGGCATGAACAAGAACAATATAGAGCATCCATTAAAGTAGATTTTAGTTTGTTTTGGTGAAAAGGAATACTCATTTTATGTGTGTGTTTTGTTTAATTTAATAGAATATTTAAATTCAAAAGTAGAAAAGAGAACGCGTTAAGTTCAAAAATTTCTCAAAATTTTCATTATATATGAGATTAATTACAAAATTTGGACCCGGTCATAAACATATGGCCATATAGATAACCCTAAAACAGTCAAATTTTCAAAGTTTCAAAACAAGCAGAGGTAAGCAGAGGCAGGCGACATCAGGCTACGTAATAAGTTTTTAGGTATCGTCTATTTATCGGTAACATGGGTCTTTTACCCCGAAAGTCCACTAACTTGTAGGCTCCCCCTATATAAACTTTCTCAACAACAAATGGTCCCTCCCAAATTGCCTAGAATTTTCCACCAATTTTGCGGCGAGCAAGAATAGGTCTTTTGAGCACAAGTACGAGGTCACCTATTTTAAATGTTCTTGGGTGGACCAATTTGTCATGGGCTTGTACCATCTTTGCCTGGTAGAGCTCCAAATGTTGTTATGCTTCCAATCATTTTCCCTCGAGACTCTCAAGTTCTTCAAGTCTGAGTTTTGTGCTTTCTTCCGTTGTGAGTTGGTTGGCAATGGAGATTCTGAAAGATGGTGTCTGGATTTCTAGCGGTAGCACGACCTCGGTCCGCAACGGCGACTCTGAGAGATGGTGTCTGGATCTCTAGCGGTAGCACGTCCTCGGTCCCGTATACGAGCATATAAGGTGTACACTGAGTGGGAGTCCTGAAAATCATCCAAAGGCCATAAGGCTTCTAACAGTTTGTTGTGCCAATCCCTTTTATTTTCATCCAGTGTTTTCTTCAAAATCTATACCAGTGTCTTGTTGAAATCTTCAGCCAGACCATTTGCTCTGGGATAGTAAATTATAGAGTATCTCCAATCTATCCCATGTCTTCTGATGAAATTTTTGATCTTCATATTTTTAAAAGTTGTCCCATTGTCAGAGATTATTCTTCGCGGTACCCCAAAATAGTAGACAATTTGGCTTTTGAAAAATTGAAGGAAGTGTTGTGTCGTAACCTCACGTAACGATACTGCCTCTGCCCATTTGGAGAAGTAGTCTGTAGCAACAAGTATGAACCTGTGTCCTTTAGAATATGGAGGGTCTATCGGACCTATTATGTCCGTGCCCCAACACTCAAATGGACACGAGGCAACAGTTGGGTGTAGCACATTCGGAGGCTGGTTTAAAACCACCCCATGCACTTGACATTGGTGACATCTTATGGTTGTATCCATTTAATCAGACATCATTGCTGGCCAATAATACATGAGCCTTTTGATCTTCATTTTCATTTTTGGTCCCGACTGGTGAGCGCCACACAATCCGACATGTACTTCTTTGATAATATTTCGTGCCTTGGCTCTGCTCAAACATCGGAGCCACATTTGGTCGAACGATCTTCTATAGAGAACATTTCCCACCAGGGCATAAGACATGTCCCTTCTTGTGATGTGGTGTGCCTTAGACTCGTCCTCCGACAGCTTTCCAGCATGCAAATATACTATTAATGGCTTGCACCAATCTTCATTGATGTCTACAACTGTATTTATTGATTCTTCTTTTCCAAGCTTGTGTAGAGTTTCGAAGTCATTTCGAGACAAGGCTCGTCTTCCTTGCACCGTGACTTCGATGGAATCATCTGGGGGACACGCCATTTCCAGAGCGAGTTTTGCTAGAGCGTCGGCATGAGCATTATCTCCCCGAGGAATCCAGTAGAAAGTCACCTCAGGAACCTGCTCTAGGAGCTTCATTGCGTACTGATGGTATTCTGCCAGTCTTGGTTTCTATTTCGGCTTGCTGGATGACAAGTTGAGAGTCACCATAAATGGCAATGTTCGTTATATCCATCGAAATTGTTGGATGACAAGTTGAGAGTCACCATAAATGGCAATGTTCGTTATATCCATTGAAATTGCCAATGCCATGACAAGTTGAGAGTCACCATAAATGGCAATGTTTGTTATATCCATTGAAATTGCCAATTCTAATCCGGTGATTAAAGCTTCATATTTTGCTTCATTTTTTGTACATGGCTCTGTCAGGTGGTACGAAAACCTCAACATGCCCTTATCTAGCGTAATAAAGATCAAACCAATCCCTGCCTTGCCTGGTATAACTATGCCTTATCCTTTGTCATTCCTGGCTGACGAAGCACCACTGAAATACATTTCCCAGCACTGCGCACTAGAAAATTCCATTTATAGTTTCTGCTCGTCTAGTAACTCGTTGTTGAGGGAGGATCCAGCTGGCAGTGGGTTTGCAGCGAGAAAGTCTGCTAAAATTTGTCCCTTGATAGCTCGGAGGGGCACAAAAGTTATATCAAATTGCAATAAGATCATTGACCATCTCGCTAAACGTCCGGAGAGTATTGGTCGGTTCATCAAATATTGCAATGGGTTAACTTTTGAAATTAGGGTGATCTTATGAGAAAGCATGTAATGTCTAAGTTTTTGAGTGGCAAAAATTAGTGCCAAACAAGGCTTCTCAATAGGTCGATACCTTATCTTCGTCGATATTAGATGACGACTCAAGTAGTAGAGCGCATTTTCTTTTCCCTCCTCATTGATCCAAGAGAGTCATCTAAAGTCGCGGTATAAAGTATCAACGGTTCCCTGGGATAGGGGCTGCCAAAATAGGAGGTGTCATTAAATATTGTTTAACGTCCTCAAAGGCCTGCTGGCATTTCTCTTCCCAAATAAATTTGGCATCCTTTTTTTAGTAATGCCGAGAAAGGCTGACACCTACCTAAGAAATTGGAAATAAAGCGTCTCAGATATGCCAACTTCCTCTGGAAGGAACGTAGCTTTTTCAAGGTTTTAGGGGGAGGCATCTCTAGGATAGCTTTAATCTTATCCGGGTCAATCTCAATTCCCCGATGACGGACAACGAATCCTACAAATTTCCCTGAGGTGACGCGAATGGCGCACTTTAAGGGATTCATTTTAAGGTCATATCGTCGTAACCGTTCAAACACGATCCCCAAATCGTATAAATGGTCTACTATCCATTTACTTTTGATGACCAGATCATCCACGTAGCATTCTACTTGATTGTAAATGAGTTCGTAAAAAATCTTTGGCATTGCACGCTGATATGTTGCTCCGGCATTCTTTAGGCCGAACGACATCACTGTGTAGCAGAAGATTACAATCGGTGTTCTGAAAGCTGCAAGCGCTGCATCCTTGGGAACCATCTTGTTTTGGTTGTATCCTGACGATCCGTCCATAAAGGAAAAAATCTCATGTGTTGAAGTGATGTCCACCATCATCTCCGGTATAGGTAGTGGAAACTCATCTTTTGGACATGCTTTGTTCAAATCTCTAAAGTCGACACAAACGCAGATCTGTCCGTTTTTCTTTTTAACCGGTACAATATTGGCTAACCACATGGGGTATTTCTCTTCTGTAACAAAGTTGGCGTCTATCAATTTCTTCACTTCGGCGAGGACTTGTTGTTCTATCTCGAGTCGCATTCTCTTTGGCTTGTTTTACTGGGGTTATATTCTTGTCCACCCCAAGTTTATGGACTGCAACCTCTGCTGACAGTTTTGGCATTTTATCGTAGCTCCATGCAAAGCAATCTTTGAATTCTGTTAATAGTTTAACCAATTCCGCAGATTCTTTGTCATTAAGTAGAGAACTTATAAATGTAGGTCGGGGTCATTCTTCAGTCCCGAGGTTAATCTCTTTCTATTCACCGACAGTGGATGTAATTTCTTCCTCAAATTTTGGCGAAGCATCTTCTATAGTTTGATCGTTAGAGTCATCTTCTATATCGAGGCAATCCTCTTCCGACTCATTAGTAACAACCATGCAAAATTCAGAATCATTGACTGGTCCCACTGTACCAAATCCGAGACCTTCTTTTGAATTGGGAGTTCGACTTTTAGTATTCTACAATTTTTCAAAAAGTTGAAATTTATCTTTTGGCATTTGTTTTGGTAAATGTCCCTATTGAATTAACTTTTTAACACAAGGTGAGAAGTAACCTTTTGGTAAGTGTCCCTGTTGAATTAACTTTTGAACACAAGGCGAGAAGTAACCAAAAGATAGTTGTTTTGGTAAGTGTCCCTGTTGAATTAACTTTTGAACACAAGGCGAGAAGTAAACAAAAGGCATTTCCATTAATTAATTAGAATCAACATCCAAATTTACATGTTTTTCAAGCTCAGTAGAGGTAGAAGCGCGGTAAAATTTGATCAGCTTTGAACTAACACTATGTTTTTTCCACCAAAAGGCAGTTCCACTAATTCATTAGAATCAACATCCAAATTTACATGTTTTTCAAGCTCAATAGAGGTAGAAGCACGGTAAAATTTGATCGGCTTTGAACCAACACTACGGACTTCCTTGACCCCTAGGTAGAAGCACGGTAAAATTTGATCGGCTTTGAACCAACACTACGAACTTCCTTGACCTCTAGACTCTCGACTCTTTGAGGGAGAATCGGAGTGAGGGTCATAGTATTCACATAGTGGTTTATTCGATCATACATTGTTTCATATTCATTCCTCTCTGTATCTTCTAGG
>JXCR01108004.1:63578-77523 GCA_002079205.1 Phalaenopsis hybrid cultivar | reverse complement strand
GTATGCTGCAGACTCTGAATGGAGGCTTGTTTTGATGCAGACTGTAGCTTGTTCAGTATATTCTTGGATGATTTGTTCCATGCTTCATTTCATCCTTCTTTGGTATTTGTAGAAGCCTGTTTCGATGGATCTTGTAATTGATTGAGGACCCTTTTGAGTTCATCCCAAGTTGTACTCCATCCATTTAGAAGCTTGTTTCGATGATTCCTGTATCCGATTGAGGACCCTCTTGAGTTCATCCCAAGTTGTACTCCATCCATCTATTCCGACATATGGATCAATTGGGGAGATTAACTCAGCTGAAATCATGTTTATGGAACCTTTTTTGGGTTCTCTCAAGTACTCCTTCGGGATTGTTATATTTTCTTCCTTGAGGTTCTTCTCGAGCCAATATTTAAAGATGAAACACTTGTCTATAGTATGCCCAAGCAACTGGAGGTATGGGCAAGAATTCAGTTCATTCTTCTTATCCACCTCTTCTGGTTTCTTTGGATCAGACAATTTTAATTCTAGTTTCTTCATCAAGCTTTTGAATATTTTGGGTACAGCTTCATCTTTGAAGGAATTAACAACTTTCTGTCGCTCTAAAAGGGATATTCTTTTACCCGCTGTTCGAGGTGATCCTTCCTCAGATGGCCGTTGGTTGAATTGACTGCTCTGTTTCTAAGAGTGCTGCAATGAAGACTGAAGATGATCTTCTGCATATATCTTTATCGGCTGCTCTCCTTTGTCAAAAGTTGTGATTACCTTTGATTTCTTTTCGAACATTCTAGTCACCTTAGCCTTTTCATGCGGCTCCATGTGCTTCATTTCTTCTTGAAGACTGCTGGCTTTACTGAGTAGCTTCTCGAAGGATTTGATTGTGAGTCCCTTAAGCATGAAAGTTACTATCCCATGAATGCTTTTGAGTAGAATCTCAATCGCTTGATGTTCCCGTAGCTGAGGTTCACATTTCATGCTAAGGTTTCTCCACCTCAAAATATAGTCTGTCAAGGTTTCACTAGACTTCTTCTTCTCCATCATGAGTTCTCAAATAGACACATGATATTGCGCCCTAGCAAATCTTTTAACAAATAGTTGTTCCAACTCAGAAAATGTTTTAACTGATCTGTTGGGCAAGTCAGCATACCAGTTGAAAGAAATCCCTGACAAACTGCTGACGATCTGCTGACAGAGTAGAGTTTCGCTATTCCTCGTGTTTCCATAATTGGCTCAAAAATGTGCTATGTGTTGTCTGGGATTTCCAGTCCCATCAAATATCTGGAAGTTTGGGGTCACAAAACCCTTAGGGAAAGGGACGACATCGAACTCCTCTGAATAAGTCTACCCTTTAAAATTGATGCACTGCCCTTGGACTGGGCTAAGGCCTCCCGCACTTGTTCAACCATTTGCTTGAACTCTTTTTCTTACATGACACCTGATGGAGAATCCTTCTTTGGTTGTTTTACTTTGTTTTTCAAAGTAGCCTCCCTTCTTTCCTCTCTAATGTGTAGGATTTCTAGCTGATTAACCTTTGGAGAAGCCAATCTTGGTGCTTGTGATTGCCCCTANAGGCAGCTCCCTCATCTCTACATCTATAGGATACCATGTATAACTTGGCTCTATAGGTAATGCAATATATAACTCAGTGTCCAGGTAAATTGTCTCCTAACGTCCTGTGTCGGCAGTTATGAACTCCTCAAAAGTGTTGTAATAGACTAAGTGGAGAACACTACATCTTGGGCATTCCATGAATGCTCCTCCTGTTGATGTTTGAATAGGGACTTCAACGTTGCACATCAGGCAACCCATGTAATGTTAATCTGATACTGTTGGTAGTAACTGCTCTGCAGGAAACTCAGACTCATCCTCTGTAGCAGGCGGACTAGTAGAAGTCTCTTTAGTGCAAGGATCGTAAATTTTCCCCTTAGGAATCGGGGAGAGTGTATTTTCTGCCTCCATCAATCATCTCTTTTCCTTTTGTAGAAAAGCTCTGTGCTTACAACGATTAGCATTTAGACGTTGAGTTCTTCTTAGTCGCGCATCTCGCACCCTTTCTTCACCAACAGTGATTAAATCTTTTGTTGGTGCAGTTATCATGGACAACAAACGGTTAGTCCCTTCCATCAAATTCTACTGTGATATCTCTTTCTTCCTTTTCAAAGAGTAGTCGTCTTTAGTACCAATTCTCAACAACGACATTAACCCTTCCTTCTCTCGGCGGCTGACTATGTCCATCAAGGGACCCTCATAGTTTTCATTGATTTGACCGGAGTCTAAGTCAAAATCTATGATGCCACCTTGAGCTGCCCTTTCTTTTTTCGGTGCGAGATTTAAACCATCTCTAAAGACAAAAATCAGTTTTCATCCTGACATTTTTTTGCAAAATACAGAAAACATCAGTGCGCTAAAATTCAACATGAATAAGATCAAAACAAAACACTCATTAAACACAAGTTTTAATTTGTACAGGGGCAAATTTCTTATTTAATTTATTTTAATTTAATGGAATTTCAAAATTAGAGACAAAAAAGGAAAATAAAAGTGAACAAATTCCAAAATTTTCTTGTTATTGAGGTTAATTTATTACAAAATTTTTGACCCAGTCACAGACACTTGGACAAATAAAAAACCCCTTAACAGTCAAAGTTTTAAAAAGAAGGTTAATTTCAAGCAGCATCATGTTGGGTACTAAGTCTTTAAGTAGTGGTCATTGACTGACAGCATATGTCTTTTGCCTCGGAAATTTACCAACTGGTAAAATCCTCCTGAGTAAACTTCTTCTACGTCGACTGGTCCCTCCCAAGCTGGTTCAAATTTTCCACCTACCTTGCGGTGTATAAGTGTTGACCTCAATTTTGGTTGAGGTTTAGTTCCTCCTCTTTAATAGCCTAGGGTCTAGCCATAGAACTTTTCCTTTTGACTATTTTTAGAAAACTAGACTTGGAACCCTCACCATTAGAAATTCTACCATCTTCTTTAGTCAACTTGGAGTTTCACATATTGCTCTCAACCTCTAAATACTTAGTATGTGGGGTCACTGTGTGGAAACTAAAGATGAGTCACCCTTAGGATTGCTGAACGNAGCTTGTCCCTTACCAGTTGAACTTGAGCATAAAGCATATTGGGTGATTAAAGAGTTCAATTATAATTTGAATGATGCTAGTGAGAAAAGATCATTGCAATTATTTGAGCTTGAAGAGATAAGGAATGAATCTTATGAGAGTGCCAAGATTTTATAAAGAAAAATGAATATGTGGCATGATTGAAGGATTCTTACTAAAAATATTAAGTCAGGGCAACAAGTTTTGCTATATAATGCTAGGCTAAGATTATTTCCAACCAAACTTTAGTCTAGGTGAATGGGCCCATTTGTTGTGATAAAATTTTATCCTTTTGTGTTGACCTCATTTTTGGTTGAGGATTAGTTTTTCCTCTTTATTAGCCTAAGGTCTAGCCATAGGACTTTTCCTGTTGAATATTATTAAAAAACTAGATATGAAACACTCACCATTAGAAATTCCAAACTCTTCTCTACTCAACCTGAAGTTTCACATGTTGGTCTCAACCTGTAGCACTTGGTAGGTGGGGTCACTATGGGGGAAACTCAAGATGAGTCACCCTTGGGATTGCTGGACCTTAGGGATGACCTTGGGTGTTGGTCTGGAGCTAAGGCACTCACTACACTTATCTGCACTCACAATCACTTACGGGTCACTGTGGGGGAAGCTCATGATGAGTCACCCTTAGGATTGCTGGACCTTAGGGTTGACCGTGGGTGTTGGTCTGGAGCTAGGGCACTCACTACACTTATCTGCACCCACAATCACTCACAACGATGAACTCAAATTTTTGGAGCTAAGGAATTCACTACACTCATCTACACCCACATTCACTCACAACCCTAAACTCAAACTTCTAGCCTAGTCCCTTGATCTTTTGGGATACTCATACACCCACATTCACTCACAACCCTAAACCTAGAATTTCTAGCCTAGAGCCCTTGATCTTTTGGGATACTCATGTAGATGGACCTAAACCTACTAGCCCTAGGGCTATGGTCTGGCTAGAACCACTACATAGAGGACCCAAATTGGGGTTTCTAAACCTACTAGCCCTAGGGCTATGGTTTGGCTAAGACCACTATGTAGAGGACCCAAAAAGAGGTTTCCATTGGTGATGTTTGGTACCTCAAATCTACCAAAATACCTATCTTGGCCTTTTACCCCTAAAGCACCCCCAAATTACCAAAATACCCCTCTTGGAACCAAAATCCCAAAAATTCCAAAAATTCCCAAAAAATCCCAATAAATCCTAAAAAATCCAAATTGCATTTCACTTAACTACCACATGACCCAATTTAGCCAATTTGACCATCTTTAATAAAAAATCTCCAAATTGCCCTTTAAACACCCAAATTTCCCCAAATCCAACTCAAATGTCCATCAATTCGATCTTAATTGACTCCAATTACAACCCTAAACTCAAATTCACTCTTATAATGACCAAACTAAACCAAATCCAAGCTCAATTGGTCCATGATTTGAGCCCAAATTTGATTTGGGTCAAAATCACAATTTTGACCAAATGACTTAATCCACCAAATTGATCCCATAGCCTAGTCAAATGGCCTCAATTAATGTTGAAAATTTTTATAACATTCATATACATCAGNGGGAAAGCTTGTCACTTACCAGTTGAACTTGAGCATAAAGTATATTGGGCGATTAAAGAGTTCAATTATAATTTGAAACATGCAAGTAAGAAAAGGTTATTGCTATTAAATGAGCTTGAAGAGATAAGGAATGAATCTTATGAGAGTGCTAAGGATTTATAAAGAAAAGATGAAAATGTGGCATGATCAAAAGATTCTTACTAAAAATTTTCAGTGAGGGCAACAAGTTTTGCTATATAATGCAAGGTTAAGATTATTTTCAAGTAAACTTAAGTCCAGGTGGATGGGCCCATTTGTTGTGATAAAAGTTTATCTTTGTGGAGTTATGGATATTAAAGATCCTAAGTCTGAGAAAATATTTAAAGTTAATGGATACAGAATGAAACCTTATTTTATAGGGGATCGACATAAACTTAATGATGGAATGATGTCAGGTCAACCATAATAAGCACTGGTTACGTCGGGCTGACGACGTAAATTCAAGTGCTTTGTGGGAGACAACCCATAGTTATCAGAGTGTTTTTATTTTGATTGTTGTTTTGTGTGTGATTAAGAAAATTGGGGTAGTATTTTTGAAACTATTATGTGCCAGTAACAATTTTGAGACTTTATTTAGTGACCAAGGCAAGTTAGAATGAGAATTTGGATGTTAAGTTGACTAGTGCAAAAATGTGCACTGGCGCTTAAGCGCGGCAGTTTAAACACATGTGCGAAATTAATATTCTAGAAGGTTAAACCACCAATTTGTTTGTAAAAATGTGCCAATGCAGTTTCTAAACGTGTTTAGGAGTTATTGGAAGGATTTAGGCCTATAAATAGAAGGGTTTTGTGAATGAATTTCACCCAATATAATTTCTAGCCCTAAAAGTCTAAGAGAAAGTGAGATTTAGAGAAAATGTCTTCATGGAAGATGGATTTGAAGAAGAAGGAAGAAACCATGAGGAAGAGGTTCATTAGTCAAAGTGCATAAGAAATGTATAATGGTTTCTTAGCCATTAGTATTGAAGGGATATCAGAGAAGATCAACAAAATGAAGAATATTATGGCGTTATTGGAGACCGAAGTATTTGAGTTGCATGCACATCTAAAGCATATTGGATGACAATGGAAGATGCAATTTAGCCACACAAGTTATATAGAGGAAGCAGATAAGGCGATGTTCATAAAGCATAACTGGATTGAAGAAGATAGTATCAGACCTCTTCACCACCGTCAGTTTTATCAAGTCTATATTCTTGGAGAGACTAATGAAAGACAGGAATTTGTTCATTTGAATGAAGAATGGAATTAAGTTTAATGTTAGAATTTGTGTATTAGAAGTTGTTATTTTCAAGTGGTTTAGTGTTTAAGTCTTATTTTTAGTATTTATGACTTCTTTATTTGTAATGATTGTTGTGAATTTGTATTTAGAAAAAAATTTTCATCCAAGCCTATTTCAGTGTGTGGAACTTCATTTGAATCATATTTAGAGCATTTATCAAAAGTTCTTAAGTGCTGTAAAGAAACAAATTTAGTCCTAAATTGGAAAAAATACCAACTTATGGTAGCATGGGTGAATTGTATTAGGTCATCAAATATCAGAAAATGGTATGGAAGTAGATCCTGTTAAAATTCAAGTGATTGCTAATTTACCTTATCCAATAAATGTAAGGGAAATTATGAGTTTTTAGGACATGCTGGATTCTACAGGCGATATATTAAAAACTTTTTAAAGATTACTAAGCCTTTATGTCATTTACTGGAGAAAGATGTAATATTCAATTTTGATGAAGAATTCCTAAAAGCTTTTAATATTTTAAAAGAAAAATTAATCACTGCACCAATTATAGTTTCACAAAACTGGATAAAACCTTTTGAATTAATGTGTGATGCTAGTGATTGTGCTATAGGAGTTGTTTTAGGACAAAGATATGATAAAATTTTTAAAGTAATTTACTATGCTAGTAAAACTCTTAGTGAAACTCAAATCAATTATACAAAAACTGAAGAAGAGTTCCTAATAGTATATGCTTTTGATAAATTTAGATCATATTTAATTGGAACTCATTGTGTGGTGCATACAAATCATTCTGCTATTAAGTACTTAACAAAAAAGATGGATGCTAAACCTAGAAATATAAGATGAATTCTTCTTTTGTAGGAATTTGATTTTGAAATAGTAGATAGAAAGGGGACTGAAAATCAAATTGCTGATCATTTGTCCAAGCTTGAGTTAGAAAAAACACTCTGTTTTGAAAAAGAAATTAATGAATTTTTTCTAGATGAAAAATTGTTCACTATTAATGAGTGGCGTGTACCGTGGTATGCCTACATTGTGAAATTTATTATTAGCGATATTATACCCTATGGAATGACATACCAACAAAAGAGGAAATTTATTTCTGAAGTTAAGACTTATTTTTGGGATGACCCATTTTATATAAACAAAAAAATGATCTAATTATTCGAAGATATGTACCATTAGAAGAAACTTATGAAATTATCAAAAAATGTCATAATTCAATTATTTGAAGATGTGTAACATTAGAAGAAACTTATGAAATTATCCAAAAATGTCATAATTCATAATTTTTGGGGATCATTTTGGTGTTGATAAAACAACATACAAAATTTTACAATTTGGATTCTATTGGCCTACAAATAAAACAACATACAAAATTTTACAATCTGGATTCTATTGGCCTACAATTTTTAGAGATGTTGATGTTTATATCAAAATTTGTGATAGATGACAATGAGTATGAAATATTTTTAGAAGAAATGAGATGCCCCTTAATTATATGCTAGAATTTGAAATATTTGATGTTTAGGGATTAGATTTCATGGGACCATTTATACCTTCTTTCGGAAATTTATATATTTTATTAGTAGTGGACTATGTATCCAAATGGATAGAAGTTGTTGCTTTGCCTCAATGTGATGCCCAAAGTGTTGCAAAATTTTTAGATACAAACATATTTTGTAGATTTGGGATGCCGAGAGTTATCATTACTGATTGGGAAAGTCATTTCAGAAATATCATAATGGATAAGTTATTAAAGAAATATCATATAAATCATAGGATTGCTACTGCTTATCATCCTCAAACAAGTGGGTTGGCTGAATTATCCATTCAAGAAATTATAAAATTGTGGAAAAGTCTATAAATCTAACAAAAATAGGTTGGTTGTTCAAACTTGACAATGCTTTATGAGCTTATAGGACTGCATACATAACTCCTATGGGAATGTCCCCATATTGGCTAATATTTTGGAAAGCTTGTCCCTTANGGGGGGGGGCGCAACTGGTAAAACATGTTAATTACCTGAGGCAAAAATGGTACTGATTTTCCCCTGACCATAACTTGATCTTCTTCTGCCTCTATGAGATTATCATAAAATTCCCAAACTACAGAAATCACTGCTACAGCAGAAAAACAACAGAATCATTCCCACTATCTACGAATAATTAAATCTTCAACAGGTCCTCCCGAATTTTTAAGGCATCGCTCCTCTATAAGTTTTTGTGATTGCAGAGCATCACTATACCGATCTTGAGCTTTTCAACTCACAAATTTACTCGAATTGAAATGGGACTTCCTCTTGCTCCTCTTCATTCTTGGTGCAATTTCTAAAAATTTTCAAAAATTCCAAAATAAATCCATGAATCAAGTCTAAACTACTAAACACAACTCCTATAAATTTAAACTACAATTTCTATGTAATTTTCATAGATTTTTCTCCACTTTTCACCATGAATAGTGATTTTCGGGTTTCTCCAAATGTACTCAAAATACTTGGTGAAAATCCAAAATTTCTACATAGAAGTGAAGCTCTTACCTCAAGAAATCTAATTCTAGCAAATTTGGCTTGAATCTACCAATAAATCTCCAAAATAAGGTTTGCCCTAAACTCAAAATTTCAAACTCAAAAGGAAGAAGGCGTCGACAGGAGCAAAAATGGAAATTTTTGGGGTTATTTTTCACTTTTAACCATTCACGAACCGGTTTTTATGAACCAGCGCTTAAGCGCGGATATTTGGTGCTTAGGGGGCTGCCTCTCGGGTTGCCTCTCGCTTAAACGTAGGGTTGTGGCCCTTAGGCACCAGTGCACGATTTTTGATATTTTAAATCTTAAGTAAAATGTACTACTAGCCTAAGTAAACCACCCCTAAATGATCTTATAACACTTAAAGAACTATTTTTTCCCTTTTAACTCTCCTCTCTCTCAAAATTATCTAATATTACTAACTCAATTCGAAGTAAAAATAACATGAAAAATTTCATAAACAAACACTTATGTTCATTCACAAACTATTACAAACAACATACAATACATAATTCTCATTCCAAAGAGTCTCGAATGAGAAAATTTTCCTAAATACAAACCCTAAACAAACTTACACAGTAAAACACATAATCACATAAACACTAAAAACAAGACCTAACACTAACACATAAAACAACTCCTAACAAGCAAATCTTAGCATAGAACTTAATTATATTCTTCATTTGTTGGAAAAAATTTCTATCTCTTATTAGTCTCTCGTTGGGCATTTGGAATATAGAGTTGATAAAACATAAGGTGGTGACGAGCTCTGATGCAATCTTCTTCAATCCATTTCTGCTTAAGATACATCGCCTTATCCGCTTCCTCTATATAACTAGTATGAATAAATTGCATTTTTAATTGCCATCTAATATGCTCTAGATGTGCATTAACTTTATTTACCTTTGCCTCAATTGAAGCCACGTCAGCCTCAATTTTGTTGATCTTTTCCACTATTCCTTCAATACTAACGGCTAAGAAACCATTATACATCTCTTGTGGACTCTGACTAATGAATTTCTTCCTCATGACCTCTTCTTTTTTCTTCAAATCCATCTTCCATGAGGACATTTTCTCCAAATCTCTCTTTCACTTAGACTTTTAGGGTTATAATTTGAATGTGGTGAAAATCCTTTATAAAACCCTTCTATTTATAGGCCAAAATCCTTCCTCTAACTCCTAGACACATCTTAAAACTGCCATAGCACGTTTAAGTAACCAATTTGTGGTTAAATCTTCTAGAAATCAAAGTTTGCACATATTTTTTTTTGTTCGCGCTTAAGCGCCGAATATTGGCGCTTAAGTGCCAGTGCTTGACTTAGCACCGGGTAACTTGACGCCCAAATACTCATTATAACATGTCTAAGTCACTTGATAAAGTCTTAAAATCATTACTAACACATAATAGTCTTAAAATACTACCCCAATTTTTCTTAATCACACACAAAAAGCATTCAAAACAGAAGCACACTGATAACTATGGGTTGCCTCCCACAGAGCGCTTGCTTTTACGTCGTCAGCCCGACGTAACCAATGCTTATTCTGGTTGACCCAATATCATACAATCATTTAATTTAAGTTGATCCCCTATAAAATAGGGTTTCAGTCAATGTCCATTTACTTTAAATATTTTCTCAGATTTAGGATCTTTAATATCCACAGCTCCATATGGATAAACTCTTATCACAACAAATAGACCCATCCACCTGGACTTAAGTTTGCCTGGAAAAAAATATTAACTTTGCATTATATAGAAAAACTTGTTGCCCTGACTGAAAATGTTTAATAAGAATCATCCGATCCTGCCACATTTTCATCTTTTCTTTGTAAATTTTAGCACTCTCATAAGATTCATTCCTTATCTCTTAAAGTTCATTTAATTGCAATAACCTTTTTTCGCCAGCATCCTTTAAATTATAATTGAACTCTTTAATCACCCATTATGCTTTATGCTCAATTTCAACTGGTAAATGACAAGCTTTCCCAAATATTAGCCCATATGAGGACATTCCTATAAGAGTTCTATATGCAATCATATAAGCCCACAAAGCTTTGTCAAGTTTGACTGAGTAATCCATTTTTGTTGGATTCACAGATTTTTCCATAATTCTTTTAATTTCATGATTAGATAATTCAACCAAACCACTTGTTTTATGATGATAAGCAGTAGCAATTCTATGGTTTATATGATATTTCTGTAATAACTTCTCTATTATGACATTTTTAAAATGACTTCCCCTGTCAGTTATGATTACTCTCGAAATCCCAAATTTACAAAATATATTCATTCTTAAAAATTTTGCAACACTTTGAGCATCACATCAAGGTAAAACAACAACTTTGATCCATTTAGATACATAGTCCACTGCTAACAATATATATAAATTTACGAAAGATGGTATAAATGGTCCCATGAAATTTAATCCTCAAACATCAAATATTTCAAAGCTAACATAGAGTTGAGGGGAATCTCATTTCTTATAGAGATATTCCCTATACTTTGATCATCTATCACAAGTTTTGTATAAGCATTAACATCTCTAAAGATAGTAGGCCAATAAAATCCAGATTGTAAAATTTTGTATGTTATTTTATCAATCATCTCTAAAAATTGTAGGCCAATAAAATTCAAATTGTAAAATTTTGTATGTTGTTTTATCAACATCAAAATGTCCCCCAAAATCAGAATTATGACATTTTTGGATAATTTCATAAGTTTCTTCTAAACGCACACATCTTTGAATAATAAGATCCTTCCCTTGTTTATATAAAAATAGGTCATCCCAAAAATAAGTCTTAGCTTCAGATATAAATTTCCTCTTCTATTGGTATGTCATTCCATAGGGTATAATATCACTAACAAGAATGTTCACAATGTCGGCATACCACGGAACACACCACTCATTAATGTTGAATAGTTTTTCCTCAGGAAAATGTTCATTAATTTCTTTTTCAAAATAGAGTGGTTTTTCTAATCCAAGCCTGGACAAATGATCAGCAATTTGATTTTCAGCTCCCTTCTGATCTACTATTGTAAAATAAAACCTTTGCAAAAGAAGAACCTATCGTATCAATCTAAGTTTTACATCCTTCTTTTTCGTTAAGTACTTAATACCAGAATGATCTGTATGCACTATACATTTAGTTTCAATTAAGTATGATCTAAATTTATCAAAAGCATATAATATTGCTAATAACTCTTTTTTAGTTTTAGTATAATGAATTTAAGCTTCATTAAGAGTTTTACTAGCATAGTAAATTACTTTGAACATTTTATCATATCTTTGTCCTAAAATAGCTCCAATAACATAATCACTAGCATCACATATCAGGTCAAAAGATTTTCCTCAATCTGGTGAAACTATAATTGGTGTAGTGACTAAATTTTCTTTTAATAACTCAAAAGTTTTTAGGCACTCTTCATCAAAATTGAAAATTACATCTTTCTCCAGTAAATGACATAAATGCTTAGCAATTTATGAAGAGTATTTAATATATCACCTGTAGAATCCACCATGTCTTAAAAAACTCCTAATTTCCCTTAAATTGGTTGGATAAGGTAAATTAGTGATCACTTGAATTTTAGCTGGATCTGCTTCCATACCATTTTCTGATATTTCATGTCCTAATATCATTCCTCCTGCCACCATAAATTGTCATTTTTCTCAATTAAGGACTAAAATTGTTTCTTCACAATGTATAAGAACATTTGATACATGTTCTAAACATGAGTCAAATGAAGTTCAAAACAATAAAAAAATCATCCATAAAGACTTCAATCCCATTTTTAATGACATCACAGAAAATAACCATCTTACATCTTCGAAATGTAGCAAGGGCATTCTTCTAAAAGCAAATTTACCATAAGGATTGGTAAACATTGTTTTCTCTTGATCCTCATTATTTATTTAAATTTGGTGATAACCAGTATATCCATCCAAAAACAAAAGTATTTATGCCCAGCTTGTCTATCCAACATCTTATCTAGAAAGGGTAATGAAAAGTGATCTTTTCTAGTAGCAAGATTTAATTTTCTATAATCAATGCATATTCGTCACCCTGTGACTTGTCTAGTAGGTATTAACTTATTACGTTCATTTACAGTCACAATCACTCCTCCTTTCTTAGGAACACACTAAATTGGACTAACCCATGCACTATCTGAAATATGATAGATAATTTCATCATCTAACCACTTTAGAATTTATTTATTTACAACTTCTTTCATAATATGATTCAATCTCCTTTGAGGATCAACCTTGGGTTTGCACTTCTTTTCCATAAGAATTATATGCATACAAATTGAAGGACTGATTCCTTCAATATCAACTATTGTTCATCCAAAGGCTTTCTTAAATTTTTTCAAAATTTTCATCAATATTTTTTCTTCTTCCATCATTAATTTTGAGGAAATTATAACTGGTAAAGTAGAGAAATCACCTAAAAAGACATATTTTAAATAACTAGGAAGTAATTTCAACTCAAGTTCTGGAGATTTTTAAATCGATGGACAGAAATGATTTATCTTTTTCTACTGTGTCCAAGATTTTAAAACTTTCTCGAACATAGTTTCAATTTTCCTTATAAAGATCTTTAAGTTGATCTAATTCCTTTTCTTGCTTGTGTTCCAAATCTTTAATTTCAGATTTTTTTTCATAATTTGTTTTAAAATGGCATTCACTCAGATATCTTATAACATCCATTCTATAAAAGTCATCATCTTTACCTTTTGCAGGATACTTCATTGATCTTGAAATGTTAAAAGTAACCATTTGATCATTGACACACATAATTAATTCCCCTTTTTGCACATCTTTCATTGCTATTCCTGTGGCCAGGAAAGGTCTCCCCAAAATGATATGTATTTTCTTATCTTCCTTCATATCTAAGACAATGAAATCAACAGGAAAGATAAAATGATCCACTTTCACTAGGACATCTTATATAACTCCTTAATTAATGTTTTGTTTCAATTCCTAGGTTTTCCAATCACGGTAAAAAATTAGAGTTTTTTTAAGTTTATGATTTAATTTGTTTAATATTTGGTTTTTGAAGTTTACGAAGAAACCCATCTTGTGAGAGGGGTTCATCATTCTTTTGTATGTATGATGTATGTATATAACTTGGGATAAGTGTATGATCCTCAGTTTGATATCTAAGTTAGCTAACTTAAGGTTAATGTCAGAACAATCTAGGTTATATTGTCATTCCTTAACTTAGTGTAATTTAAGTATTATTTGTGATTTATTTTTAATTAATGTTTTGTTTCAATTCCTAGGTTTACCAATCACGGGAAGAAATTAGGTTTTTCTAAGTTTATGATTTAATTTGTTTAATATTTGGTTTCTGAAGTTTACAAAGAAACCCATCTTGTGAGAAGGGTTCATCATTCTTTTGTATGTATGTATCTATGTATGCATGCATGCATGTATGTATGTGTGTGTGTGTGTGTGTCTATATATATATATATATATATATATATATA
>JXCR01108004.1:29790-54886 GCA_002079205.1 Phalaenopsis hybrid cultivar | reverse complement strand
GGGTTGCCTGACTATAGAGGTGATTTGTTGGTGACCTCTAGTTGATGTTGATAGGTTGACTTCAATATATCAGTAGCCTGGGGGATTGAGGGAATAAAAAGAGGTCTAGTCTGAGCCTATCCAAAAATTGAAATTTAATATCCCATCTTGAGACTTTCATATGCTCATCATTTAACTTTTCTTCTATAATCAGCAAATGTTTACCCATTTATATTATACAATTGCAATCTTTTTTGAAGCTTTAGCAGAATTTGATCAGGTGTGCTTTTATTTATTTAATTTCTGTACTTTATTTTCTGCATATTTCTTTTTTTTTTGTACTGTACTGTACTTTGCTACATATCCCATGCATTTTTCTTACCGCACTTTACTACATAGTCTCTTTATCTGTTCTTTATTGTACTGCATACATTTACCAGTATTCATGCTTTAGTTACTACC
Source organism: Phalaenopsis hybrid cultivar (assembly GCA_002079205.1). NCBI lineage: Eukaryota > Viridiplantae > Streptophyta > Magnoliopsida > Asparagales > Orchidaceae > Phalaenopsis > Phalaenopsis hybrid cultivar. The sequence goes on along the minus strand of JXCR01108004.1, from coordinate 54,445 downwards.
TTTCTAGTATGTTTGTATAACACCCTAGGATAGGTCGTTCGAGGCATGGCTTTCTCTTTTCTTTATCCCTTTCCCTTAGAACAAGACGATGACCTTATCGATTGGTGATTCATCTCTGGGCAACAATCGGGACTACGACATATGGTGGCAGAAGGAACTTTAACTGAGTTTTGATAGATTTAAATAACATACCTATAGGACGTCGAGGTTGTTCGTCTAGTACAACGTAAACTCTCACATTATCTTTTAGGACTTTCTACGATTTCATATCATACGATATAAGTCCTAAACTTTTTAGGCTTCCGAGGTTGTCGTCTGGAATGACATAAATCCTCCTATTTTCTTAGGCTATTTGCATAAGATATTTAGACACAAGTTCCAAATATCTAAATAACTTGCAGGACTGAATAATTTCTCTTTCATAGATGTAAAGTCAAACCATAGGTTAGTTTGAGATGTTATTGAATCTTCTTCAGTATCTTCGACATCTACTACTCTTCGCTTCTTTGGATTATAAAAGTAATTGTTCTTACTTGAACCCATCGCACTTAACTTTTTCCTATAAGCAATCATGAATACCTAAACGTCGAATTCTTGAAGATAAAACCCTGATCTTAATCGAGAGTTTTCTTAGGTGACTTCATTTGTCTAAGATGTAATTAACTATAAGGGTTTGCCTCTATAGGGAATTAAGAACCCATATTAATCTAAATCCTATCTAATCTATGTATTAGATAGGGGAATTTGTCAGCTATAAAATTTGCAGACCAAAATAGAGTCATAAATTTTTAAGTTTAGATAATTAAGTCTACCAATAAGTGATATGTTTATCCTTCGGGATGATATATCATTTATGATATCGTGCCCAACTATTTAAACTATTAGATATATGAGCTCTATCCGGTTTCATCATTTTCAAAAAATAATAAAAAATATCATTTTCCCAAAATTAAAATTACATTATATATTATACTAAATTTAAATGTTAAAATCTTATTTTCAAAAAAATAGCCGACATACACCATTATATTTGAATGTAAGACAAAGTTCTAGAAAATTTGCAAGATGTAAATTTAGATTATTAGATAGTGTTCCCTCAAACTGATTGTTTTTCACAATTTATATTATTGCAGGTTTAAGTTAAAATGAGTTGGTCGCTACAACAGGAGTTTGAATAATTAAGTGAATTTCATCTCTTATAAAGTTTGCATAATCCCTTAAAGGTCTTTGTAAATTTTGATGTTTATTTTCAGTAGTTAAAATCTNGCAGGTTTAAGTTAAAATGAGTTGGTCGCTACAACAGGAGTTTGAATAATTAAGTGAATTTCATCTCTTATAGGGTTTGTATAATCCCTTAAAGGTCTTTGTAAATTTTAATGTTTGTTTTCAGTAGTTAAAATCTCAATTTTATTTTATGATGTGTTTGTCATTTCTTGAGAATTGTGAAGTTTTTCATTTTTTGCTTTCGAATTCTTCTTATAGTTGTTCTAATTCAAAATCATAGGGTACTAAACCTTTAGATCCTAAATTTCGCATGCAAAAACTAAAATTCAAAAACTAAAATACTTAAAAATACTAAATAATATTTTTTTNTCTATGATGTGTTTGTCATTTCTTGAGAATTGTGAAGTTTTTTTTTTTTTTTTGCTTTCGAATTCTTCTTATAGTTGTTCTAATTCAAAATCGTAGGGTACTAAACCTTTAGATCCTAAATTCGCATGCAAAAAGTAAAATTCAAAAACTAAAATACTTAAAAATACTAAATAATATATTTTTTATTTTTGCAATTTTTTTAATTTTTCTTAATTTTCAAAAATTTGAAATTTTGAAATAATTCTAAAACTAATTTTAGTAATTCTACTGTTCAAATAAAATTTTTAAGTCAAGAAGTTTCAAAGATAAAATTTCTTTTATTTTTTTTTCATTCCCCAGCAACGGTGTCAAAAACTTGACTAGACTTGCAATTATACAGATATTTATGATCCTTAATATGTCAAACAATTTACCCAATTTATATTTAGCGACTAGTGAAAAAAATGTAATATTATAAAATTTAGATTAATAGTTTTCTTAATATGGGTACTACACAAGTATACATATTGTTTCAAGTAATATAGAGTTTTATTTAAAATACCTAGAATCGATCCCACGGAGAAGAANATTTTGAAATAATTCTAAAACTAATTTTAGTAATTCTACTGTTCAAATAAAATTTTTAAGTCAAGAAGTTTCGAAGATAAAATTCCTTTTATTTTTTTTTTCATTCCCCAGCAACGGTGCCAAAAACTTGACCAGACTTGCAATTATACAGATATTTATGATCCTTAATATGTCAAACAATTTACCCAATTTATATTTAGCGGCTAGTGAAAAAAATGTAATATTATAAAATTTAGATTAATAGTTTTCTTACTAGGGGTACTACGCAAGTATACATATTGTTTCAAGTAACATAGAGTTTTATTTAAAATACCTAGAATCAATCCCACGGAGAAGAGNTCGGGTAGATTCTAGTCTCTCACTCCTAGATTATCAACTGTATCCTCTCCATAGGACCTACCAGCGACCCTTAGGTCAAATCTCTAGACCAAATTGAAAAGAGAATCTAGTCTTTCACCCTAGAAGCACCAATTCTATGATATTTATTTGCACTCCCCCCCTCGGACGATCACCATGGCTCTTTCCAAAGTGAAAATCTGATACTCGCTAGTTACAAAAATCATAGCCTTTTCGGGACTATACGTTTCTCAACAAATTTTGACAACAAAGGTGACCAATTTGTAAAGTAAATGAAAAACTGAAGAAAATATCATTACAAATTTTTTGAATAAAAAAAATTCTAAACAAATAAAAACCACTACTTGATTAATTCATATTGCAAGGTGAAAGAAAGAAAATCACTCAGAATGCATGGAGATAATAAAAAAATATATTTATAAAACTCAAATTCAAAGTACAACACTTAAAAAAATGACCAAGGGTTGCTTCAGACATCTCTTCAAAATTCAACCTCATTCAATGGATCTTCTGGAAAACAACTGTGGTGCACAGGAGCCAAAACTGTCGCGATTAAGTGTCAACTGTGATCTGCATCTGGGACCTAGTTCAGCTGGTTTTGTCAATTTTCTTTGGTCATTTTGCTCATTTTTTATGCATTTTTGCTTCTTTTTGCTCTTAAACTCTTTTTCTTTCACCTATAACCAAAAACACACAAAATACATTTCATTAAAGCATAATATTCTAAAAAATAGGTATAAAATATGCATAAAAAAAATGTAATTTTATCGTGGATCACAATGATTAATTTTTCCTTTAATAAATTGAAGACAATTAGGCATTTCTGATTAAAATCAAATATTGAATCTTTTTTAAAAAGATGACACAGAGGATTTGCAATCCTTGAAAAATCTTTAATATAACACATGTAAAACTCAGCATGTCCTAGAAAACTTCTAACTCCTCTCACTGGAGTAGGAGGAGGTAGTTAAGCAATAACTTGTATTTTTGTTGAATCTACTTCCATGCCACTTTCAGAAATTTTATGTCCCATCATAATTTCTCCTGTGACCATAAATTGACATTTTTCCCAATTAAGAACTAAAGTTGTTTTTTCACGGTGTTTTAGAACTCCCTCTAAATGATCTAAACATGAATCAAAGGTGGTTCCAAAAACTAAAAAGTCGTCTATGAAAACTTCAATTCCTTTCTCAATTAGATCGTAGAAAATAGACTTCATGTGCATTTAAAAAGTTGCAGGTGCATTAGAAGAACCAAAAGGCTTTCTTCTAAAAGAAAAAGTTCCATAAAGATATGTGAATGTTGTTTTTTCTTGATCCTTGGGAGCTATAGGTATTTGGTGGTATCTTGAATATCCATCCAAAATGCAAACATATTGGTGCGTGCCTAGCATGTCCAACATTTGGTCCAGAAAAGGTAGAGGAAAATTATCTTTCTTAGTGGCAAGATTCCATATTTTATAATCAATCCATATTCACCACCTAGTAACTTGTCTTGTTGGAATTAATTCATTCTGTTCGTTAACAGCTATGGTCACTCCCCCTTTCTTAGGAACACATTGAATCAGACTAACCCAAGCACTGTCAGAAATATGATAAATGATTCCAACATCCAACTGCTGTAAAATTTTNTGTGCACACTGATCATTCTGCTATTAAATATCTGATGCAAAAGAAGGATGCCAAACCAAGGTTAATTAGATGTATACTTTTGATGTAAGAATTTAATCTGGTGGTTATTGATAGAAAGGGAACTGATAATCAAATTGCTGATTATTTGTCGAGATTAGAAAATCATAAATTATCTGACACCGACAATGAAATTACAGACAGTTTCCCTGATGAATAACTTTATAATATTAATTAGTGGAAAATGTCATGGTATGCCAATATTGTTAATGATGTTGTAAGTGATATTTTGCCACCTATGCTGACACTGCAACAATAAAGAAAATTCATTCATAATGCGAAAGCATATTTTTGGGATGAGCCTTATTTATATAAGCAATGTAATGATCTTATTATGAGAAGATGTGTACCATATGAAGAAACTGAGCTAATCATTTAGAAATGTCATGATTCTGAATTTGGAGGACATTTTAGGATTAATAAAACTGCTTATAAAATTTTACAAGCTGGATTTTATTGGCCTACTATTATTAGAGATGTTTATAGATACATATAAACTTGTGATCGATGTCAACGAATAGGCAATATATCTAGAAGAAATGAAATGCCTCTGATTTTCATGTTAGAAGTTGAGATCTTTGATGTTTGGGGATTAGATTTCATGAGACCACTTATTCCTTCATTTGGGAAATTATACATATTAATTACAGTAGACTATGTTTCAAAGTGGATTGAAGCACAAGCATTACCTCGTTGTGACGCTAAAAGTGTTTCAAGATTTTTAATGAAAAATATTTTCACTAGATACGGAATGCCGAGAATGATTATCACTGACGGAGGATCCCATTTTAGGAATAAATACATTTAGTGATTGACAGAAAAGTTTAATTTTATTCATAGAATCTCTACTGCCTATCATCCCCAAACCAGTCGGTTAGCTGAAGTTTCTAATAAAGAGATTAAACAAAAGCCTGAAAAGACTGTAAACCCTAGTAGAGTAGATTGGTCCACTAGACTGGATACCGCATTATGGGCTTATAGGATTGCTTATAAAACTCTTATTGGAATGACTCCTTATAGACTGATTTTTGGAAAGACTTGTCAGTTACCAATAGAATTGGAGCATAAAGCAAATTGGGCAATTAAAGAATTCAATTATAATTTGAAAGAAGTTGGTCAGAAGAGATTGTTACAATTGAATGAATTTTTTAATTATAATTTGAAAGATGCTGGTGAGAAGAGATTGTTACAAATGAATGAATTGGAAGAAAACAATTATAATTTGAAAGATGCTGGTAAGAAGAGATTGTTACAATTAAATGAATTGGAAGAATCAGAAATGAATCTTATGATAACGACAAAATTTATAAGGAGAAACTAAAGTTATGGCATGATCGAAAGATTAACTAGAAGAACTTTGAACCAGGACAAGAAGTTTTACTTTACAGTACAAGACTAAAGTTATTCCCTGGGAAATTGAAGTCTCGTTGGTTAGGACCCTTTACTGTGACTCAAGTTTATACTTACGGAGCTATTGAAATTAAAGATCAGAAGACTGGAAATATAATTAAAGTAAATGGACACAGATTAAAATCATATTTTAAGGGTAAAAGACCAAATTTTAAAGAGGTTTTAGTGTTAGCAACCTGAATAATACCTGAATAGGTCGGGCTGACGACGTTAAACCAAGTGCTTTATGGGAGGAAACCCATATTTATCTTTATTTTTATTACAATTATAGTAGTTTTTATTTGAAATTATCATTAGTTTATGGTAGTATTGAACTCTAATACTCTTATTTACCCTTGAATCATCATAAAAATTGGATCCATAAAGAAAAATTGGAACGAATTCAGACTAGAGCACAACTGTGTAATTTTTGCCTTGGGTGCAGACGATGCCATTGATGCCACCGACGGTGCATTTTTCAAGGGAGTCTAGGTAATTAAATTCTAAAGGCTCGCCGAGACCGGTGGGATGACGATTTGTAGAGTTTAAATGGGAAATTTTTGGCGGTTTTGGGCGGGAGTTTCCCTTTTTAAACTCCAAAATTCGATTCCTAAGTTAATATTTCCCCAAAAACAAAGTGAAACTCCACCAAATTCATCCCTATGGCATCCAATTCCCCTGAAAACCATATAATGCGAGTGTTCAACCAGACAAAATTCATTAGTGTGGAAGCGCTGCGAATCTTCAACAAGGTACTGACGAAGAAGAGATTAATCAAGGAACGAGGATTCATAAATTGAGGATTGAATAATCCCTCGATGGAAATTGAAGAAATGATAGTGTGACGAAGATGGGAAATGTTGTGCTATTCTACCGCCACTGTGGTTGTTCTTGTGGTGAAGGAATTTTTTGCTAATTTGCATGGAATCAACCAGGAAGTCATTTATGTGCGAGGTAGATGGATTACTTTTACTCTTGCACAAATCAATGAACTATAGATGATCGAGAACGTTCTTGTCTGCCATTATTCCAACTTCATCCCGACAAGAAACCAGATGAATGAATTTTACCAATATTTAACGGTCGAAACTGAAGACTAGGAAATGAGAGAAAATAGGTATGTTAGTTTTTTCTGCGACACTTCTAAATCTCGTTTTGAAACACTAGAACTTCTTCACTTCTACAAAACTGTTATCGACGATGAAGATCGGTAAACTTTTTAAGGACAGTGCTATTCTGAATTACTGCATCAAAATGAGACTGTCGATCGATATTGGATCAATAATTGTAAAGTTTGTTTTGGGCCTGATTGTTCATGGATCAAATTATGGGCTTGGACACCCTTCCACAATTTTCTTACTTTATAGTCAATTCCAAGAATCCTATGAAAATTGGGAAAAGGTACTTCTACCTTGGAAGCCTTTGGACCCAATTGAGAGATTCCTAGCCTATGAAGATGAAAATGATATCACTATTATGGTGGATCAATTGTCTCAGAATTCACTGCACGTTCAACCTTTAGTTTCGGACAAGACACTGATGATCCTATGCAGAATCAAGAAATTGGAGAAGGAGGTACAAAATATTATGAATGCAATTAATAACATCTCTGATTTCTTTGATCATCTAGACTGAAGGATGAAAGAACATTTTTCTCACTCTGGACATATAGAAGACAGTTTGATACGGCTGATGAGAAGGATGAAATTGATAGAAGAGGATTCTACTGAAGAATTTCCATACCGACCCTTCTATAACCTCTTCGTTCATGTGCAATCAATGGGTGATCTCAGAGGAGTATCTAGCACTGAATCTGAAGATTAGTATATTTACATTGCTACTTATCTGTCTATGTCTGTAATTTGTTTTGAACTTTTCATTTGCTTTGCTTTAGAATTATGCTTTTAGATCCCTGTATAGTTGAGACTGAGCATTGAATGTTTTGTTTTCAGTGTTTTGAGTGTTGTGGCTTGGATTGCGATGCTGAATTAATGTATTAAGGTTGAGAAAATACCAAACTTAAGTGTGTTGTGTAACGTATATTGTAACCCTTAGAATTTATATACAATTGTGATAGTGTGTTGTGTAACGTATATTGTAACTCTTGAACTTTATATATAATTGTGATATTTTGTGTTTTGAAAGTTTATTTGTGATAAGTACATCATTTAATCACTTAAAATTATGTCTATAATGATTGAGTGGATGTCTTTGAGGCTTGAAATTGATCAAAATTGCAAAAAACCATAAATTGAACCAAATCAATAGAGCCCGTCGATGGCGCCCTGACGGCGCCGAGGACCCCGCCGAAGGCGAGATCCTAAAAAAGCACCTTTAACCGTGATTTTGAGTAGTCAACCACCACTATTTATCATCCCATTCCTCTGAAAAACATGATTTTTGACCTAGGGCTTGACAGATCTTGGATTTGGGGTGATTTCAAGGCATTTAGACACCGGATTTGATCATCTCTTAGTAAGAGCTTCACTCCAAACTTAAAATATTTGATTTTCACCATAAATTTCTTCCACATTAACGAGACCCAAAAAAATTGAGAATGTGAAGAAAATATTAAGAAGAATTTCATAGAGCTTAGTTTTGAACTCTTAGAATCACTCTTGGAAGCCATTATTTGCATATTTGAAGTATATTTTGGAAATTTTTTTATAATTTTGATTAGATTGAAATTGCTCCATGAGAAAAGAGGTGACTTGAGTTTGACGAGTCTTGCTTTGTCAATACGAAAGCTCAATCAAGGTTTACTTCAGTGTTTAAAGGAAAGAAGTGTATACAAGATCGAGTTTTTGAGAGTCTGGGAGGAGAAATTGAATGAGTTATTACCGAGCGGAGGTGGAAAAACTTTTGTTACACCACCAATAAAGCTGCTGTGAATACTATGAAAGAGTTTTATTCCAACGTGTTCTATTCTGAGGAAGAAATCATTCAAGTTCGGGGATTTTCTGTTGCATTTAATGCCGCCCACATTAACACATTTTACGAAGTCCCAAACTCTTGCAACTACCACTATGAAACCTTCAGTACTATGGAAGGCCAACTGAATGATGTAATCAACTTTCTCACTAATGGGAAAGGAACGTGGAAGATAAATCAATGAGAACAGGTAAATTTTTCCACTTCCAAGCTAAATGGCACAACTATTTCATTTCCTCTACTCTGTTACCGACCTATCACCATAGTGAGGTAACTAGAGATAGAGTTATTTCATTTCCTCTACTCTGTTACCAACCTATCACCATAGTGAGGTAACTAGAGATAGAGTTATTCTATATTTCCTCTACTCTGTTACCGACCTATCACCATAGTGAGGTAACAAGAGATAGAGCTATTCAAAATTTCTGTATTCAGAAAAATAAAAATATAAATGTGGGGAGAATTATTTTTAAGAATTTATTGACCACGGCAAAAAGTGAAACAAGTGGAGGTCTAGGACATCCTGGCCTCATTTATGCACTTTGCCAACTTTCTGGAGTGGAAGCTGGAGATGATGAGGAATGGGTTTACCCTATGAAACCCGTAAAGCTAATTTGAAAACTTATGAATCCCACAAAAAATGGAGAACTGGAAGTAGGAGTCAAGAACCTTCTACTAGTAGAGATGTCCCCTCTACTAGTTATGACCTTCTTTCTTCTAGTTCCTCTACCTTAACTGACTTAATGAATGAGTTGACCTTGCAGCAAAAAAGTATAGAGTTAATAAATAAAAGGATTTGAGATTTAGAATGTTGACATGATTAAGATAGTGAGTACCTTCAGAGGCATTCAAATTTTGAGATAGCTTGCTATGAAGCTCAGGCCCGACACTACAGAGGTGAGCCTGATGTTACCTTCCCTGAGTGCCCCCGATATACTCAGTATCAGCCCAATCCACCTGCTGACCAAGGAGACAAAGACATAGTTTAGGATTTTGATATCTAAATGTAGTTGATGTACTTGTACTTGTACTTTTACTTTTATGTTTGTAATTTTTGTAACAGAAACAAATATTTGTTTGTACTTTTTTTTATTATTTTGTTGTAATTGGATAATTTTTAATTATTGTTATAATTTGTTAGTGTGTAGTTAAAATTTGCATGTGTAGTATAATGGATGTTGATTAGTACTTTGTGTGTAATGTGATGTGATTTTCATTTTTGCATTTTAATTGTAATTGTTTTGTTTAGTATTGTGGTTGTGTTAGTGAATTATTGTGTTTGTTTAATGTTTAGTTTTGTAATTATATCAAAATTTCATTACCCAATAAATTCTCTAATAGTTTATGTGTAGAAAGCTCTTAATGTTATAGACCAGGTGAAGTAAAAATTTTGAGAAGGACTGCAAAAATTTCAGAATGATGAAAATGCCTAATATACTGAGGTATGATTTATATTTAAAATTTTTCTTTCCACCTGTATCATTTCATATTGAAAAATTTAAGTTTGGGGGAGAGAAGAAAAAGATTAACTATTAGATGTTCTATATTTATATATTTTTAAAAATTATTAATATGATTTTATGTAGTGAATTTAATTCAGGTAACTATATTTTGTAAATATTTAAATATTATGGTAGATTTAAAGGAATATTTTTGTAATGAAAATTAATTTTTTAGATTAAAGATATTTAGTATATAAGAATAAGACTATAGTTAACTATTTAAAGTAAAGGAAACTATATTTTGAAGTATTAAGAAACTGGAAATTCATTTGAGAAGAAAAGATTGGGGCTCAATGATGTAACAACAATGAAATATTTACNCTACTTATCACCCTCAAACCAGTGTGTTAGCTGAAGTTTCTAATAGAGAGATTAAACAAATACTTGAAAAAATAGTAAACCCTAGTAAAATAGATTGGTCCACTAGATTAGATACTGCATTATGGGCTTACAAGACTGCTTATAAAACTCCTATTGGAAAGACTCCTTACAGACTGATTTTTGGAAAGACTTGTCGCTTATCAGTACAATTGGAGCATAAAACATATTGGGTGATTAAAGAATTCAATTATAATTTGAAAGATGCTGGTAAGAAAAGATTGTTATAGTTAAATGAATTTGAAGAATTGAGAAATAAATCTTATGATAAAGATAGAATTTATAAAGAAAAATTAAAGTTATGGCATCATCAGAAGATTAACCAAAAGAAATTTGAACTAGGACAAGAAGTTTTGCTTTACAATACTAGGCTGAAGTTATTCCCTAGAAAATTGAAGTCTCGTTGGTTAGGGCCATTTACTGTGACTCAAGTTTATGTTTACGGAGCTACTGAAATTGAAGATCAGAAAATGGGAAATAGATTGAAATTAAAGGGACATAAATTAAAACCATATTATGAGGGTAAAAGACCAAATATTTAAGAGGTTTTAATGATCAGTCAACCTGAATGACACCTGAATATGTCGGGCTGACGACGTTAAACCAAGCACTTTATGCGAGGCAACCCATATTTATATTTACTTTATTCACAATTATAGTAGTTTTTATTTGAGATTATCGCTATTTTATAATTGTATTAAGCTCTACTACTTTTATTTACCCTTGAAACATCTTTAAAATTGGATCCATGAAGAAAAATTAGAACGCATTCGGACCAGAGCAAAACTGTGAAAATTTTGCCTTGGGCGCCGACGACGCCATCAATGCCACCGACGGTGGGCTTTTCCCGAGAGTCTAGATAAAATTAATACAGAGGTGCACCGACGGTGCCATCGAGGCCGCCGATGGCGAGACCGGTGAGATGACGGTTTCCTGTGTTGGAGTGGCGGTTTTTTACGATTTTTTAGCGGGAATAGTCTTTCTAAACTAAAAAATTCGAATTCTAATTCATATTTTCCCTCCAAAAATGAAGTGAAACTCTACCAATTTAATTCCTATGACATCTAATTCCTCTGATAATACCAGAATATGGGTTTTCAATCGGCAAAAGTTTATTAGTGCGGAGGCGTAGCGAATCTTCAACAAGTTGCTGATGAAGAAAAGATTAATCAAAGAACGAGGATTTGTGAATCACGGATTGAATAATCCCATGACAGATATTGATGAAATGATAGTGCGATGAATTTAGGAAGTGTTGTGCTACACTACTGCCGCCGTGGTGGTTCCAGTTGTAAAAGAGTTTTATGCAAATTTTCATGGAATCAACCAAGGAGTTGTTTATGTGTGAGGGAGATGGATCACTTTCACTCCTGCACGGATCAACGAGTTATATATGGTAGAGAATATTCCTGTCTGCCACTAATTCAATTTCATCCCAAAGAGAAACCAGATGAATGAAATTTACCAGTATTTAACGGACGAAACTGACGATTGGGAAATGAGAGAGAACGGGTATGTTAGTTTTTCTGCAACACTTTTGAATCCTATTTCAAAACATCAACACTTTTTCATTTCTGCAAAACTGTTACTGATAATGAAGATCGGTAAAGTTTCTAAAGAAAGTTCCATTTTGAATTACTGCATCGAAAGCGGACTGCCGATCGACATTAGACCTATAATTGTGAAGTCAGTTTTTGGCCTGATCATTCACGGATCCACTCATGGGCTTGGACATCCCTCCACAATTTTCTCACTTTGTTGTAAGTTCCAAGTGTCCTATGAAAATTGGGAAAAGGTACTGCTACCTTGGAAGCCTTTAGACCTAATTGAAAGATTCTTATCATTTGAAGATGAAAATGACATGGCCATGATAGTTGATCAATCATCTCATAATTTGCTGCCAGTTCAACCCATAGTCCCTGATAAGTCTTTGGTGATCCTGCGCCGAATCAAGAAATTTGAAAAAGAGGTCCAAAATGTCATGAATACAATCAATAAAATCTCTGATTTCTTCAATCATTTAGACTGAAGGATGAAGGAACATTTCGAACATTCTGGACATTTAGAAGATAGTTTGATACGACTTATGAGGAAGATGAAATTGATAGAGGAGGATTCTACTGAAGAATTTTCATTCTGGCCCTTCTACAACCTCTTCGTTCATGTGCAATCATTGGGAGATCTCAGAGGAGAATCCCTTCTACAACCTCTTCGTTCATGTGCAATAAATGGGTGATCTCAGAGGAGAATCGAGTACCAAGTCTGAGGATTAGTAGATTTATATTACTACTTATATGTCTATCTATGTATTTTGATTTGAACTTTATATTTACTTTGCTTTAGAATTATGTTTCTAGATCTCTGTGTAGTTGAGACTAAGCATACGATGTTTTGTTTTCAGCATTTTGAGTGTTGTGGCTTGGATTGCGACGCTGAATTAGAGAAAATACCAAACTTAGGTGTGCTATGTAACGTATATTGTACCCCTTGGAATTTATATATAATTGTGAATTTTGTGTTGTGAGAGTTTATATGTGCTAAGTACATCATTTAGTTATTTAAAATTATGTCTATAATGATAAAACAGATGTCATTTAGGCTTGGAATTGATCAAAATTGCAAAAATCCAGAATTTGGACAGAATCAATAGAGCCCGCCGACGGCGCCCTTGACGCCGCCGACGACGAGATTTTCCCAAGCCTTAGGATTTAATTTCCAATTGAGCGCGCCGATGGCAATGGAGAGCTCATGAAAAACACCTTTAACCGTGATTTTGACCAATCAACTGCCACTATTCATCATCCCCTTCCTCCTAAAAACATCATTTTCGACCTAGGGCTTGAAAGATCTTTAATTAGGAGGCAATTTCAAGGCTGTTTGACACCAAATTTGATCATCTCAAGGTAAGAGCTTCACTCCAAGCTAAAAATATTTGATTTCTACCATGAATTTCTCCTACATTGAGGAGATCCAAAAAATGTGGGAATGTAAAGAAAATTTGGGAAAAAATTCATGGATTTTATTGTTGAACTCTTAGAATTACTATTGAAAGCCATGATTTACATATTTGAAGTAATTTTTGTGATTTTTCTATAATTTGATTAGATTGAAATGGCTCCACGATAAAAGAGATGGGTTGAGTTCGACGAGTCTCGCTTCGTCAATGCGATGGCTCAAACAAAATTTACTTCTATATTTAAAGGAAAGAAGTGCTTACAAGATCAAGTTTTTGAAAGTTTGGGAGGAGAAATTAAACGAGCTATTGCAGAGCAGAGGTGGGAAAATTTTTTTTACACCACCAATAAAGCGGATGCAAATGTTGTGAAGGAGTTCTACGCCAATGTGATTTATTCTAATGATGGAATTGTGCAAGTGTGTGGATTTCCTATGGAATTTACCGCCGCCCGCATCAACACTTTTTATGAAGTCCCATACTCTTACATCTGTTACTATGAATCCTTTAGTACGATGGAAGGCCCCCTCAATATTGTGATCAACTTTGTCACTGATGGGAACGGAACATGGAAGATAAAGCAGTGAGAACGGGTAAACTTTTCTGCTTCCATGTTGAATGCCACCTGTAAGGCGTGACACAATTTCATTTTCTCTACTCTGTTACCGACCTATCACAATAGTGAGGTAACCAGAGATAGAGATATTCTAAATTTTTGTATTTAGAATAGTAAAACTATAAATGTGGGGAGAATAATTCTTAAGAATTTATTAACTACAACGAGGAGTGAGACAAGTGAAGGTCTAGGACATCTTGGACTTATTTATACAATTTGGAAAACCTTCTGGAGTGGAAAGTGGAGATGAAGAGTGGGTTTATCCTATGAAACCAATTAGTAAGCCTAATTTGAAGACTTATGAATTCCATGAGAAATGGAGAACTAGGAGTATAAGTCAAGAACCTTCTACTAGTAGAGATGTCCCCTCTATAAGTTATGGCCTTCCACCTTCTAGTTCTCCTACCCTCTCTAATTTTATGAATGAGTTGATGTTGCAGCGGAAGAGCATAGACTTGATAAGTGAAAAGATTGGAGGTATAAAACATCGACACGACTACGATTGTGAGTACCTGCAGAGGCATTCAAATTTTAAGGTAGCCTATTATAAAGCTCAGGCACAAAACTACAGAGGTGAGCCTGATGTTACATTTCTTGAGTGCCCCCGATATACTCATTATCAACCCAATCCACCTGCTGATCAAGGCGATGAAGATATAGCTTTGGATTTTGATATTGAATGAAGTTGATGTACTTATGTTTGTATTTTTATTTTATGTAATCTTTTGTAATAGAAATGGATGTTTATGTATTTGGACTTTCATTTTCATTTTGTGTTGTGTACTTGGATTCTTTTTATAAAGTTAGTGTTATAGTTAAATGTGCATGTGTAGTTCAATAGATATTGAGTAGAATTGTGGATTGTAATGAGATTTTCGTTTTGGATTTTAATTTTAATTTTTTAGTATTATGGTTGTGTTAAGAAATGTTGTGCTTATTTAATGTGCATAAAGCTCCTAATATTACAGACTAGGTGAAGTAAAAATTTGAGAAGACCTGCAGAAATTTCAAAATGATGAAAATGCCTACAATACTGAGGTATGATTTATATTTATAGTTTTCTCTTTTCACCTGTATTATTTCATATTTAAAAATGTAAGTTGGGGGAGGGCAGGAAAATATTAACTCCTAAATGTCCGCTATTTTAATATTTTCAAAAAATTATTTATATGATTTCATGTAGTGAATTTAATTCAGGTAACTATATTTTTGTAACTATTTAAATATTATGGTAGATTTAAAGAAATATTTTTGTAATGAAAATTAATTTTTGTAACTTAAGACATTTAGTATAAGAGAATAAGATTATAGTTAATTATTTAAAGTAAAGGAAACCATATTTTGAAGTATTAACTATATAAGAGAATAAGATTAACATCATTTGAGAAGAAAAGATTGGGGCTCAATGATGTAAAAACTGTGAAATATTTATAAGGTAAGGAAATGTTTTGTGTTTCAAATTTAGGGAAGGAAAAGTGAAGTTCAAAATAATTAAAGGGTGTCCAGATAAAGCAATCCTCACTTGAAAATGGAAAAAGAAAGGATTGAAAACAATCTCTGCAATGAGAAGAAAAAAAAAATATAAGATTGAAAGCAATCCAAATAAAAAGAGAAAAGAAAGAAAAAAATTATGGAAGTGAGGAGAAGCTTGAGGATATGCCTAATCAAAAATTGGCTTCACTAGACCTACCTAAAGGGAAAACATTAATACATTTCTGAACTTATATTTATGGAATAGGACTTTTACTAGTAGAGTTCTCATGAAGTTCCTATCTTTTGGATATTCTAAGTGACTTAATATTCCAACATATAGTCATTCTTGAAAAAAAAAGAATACTATAACTCTTAAACTTGATGACTAGATAATCTTGTGGCTATATAGTTAATTCAATTACTTGAATTATTTTTAAAAATTTCACTATGATATTTATTTAAATCAAACTTGTACTTTTCTGAATTAAAACTTTACTGCAGTAGATCATAACTTTTATGTAGTACCAAAATTACTTGAGGACTAGTAATAGTTAAGTTTGAAAGATTTTGACCAAAGGAAAATATGTTGAGATTTTCATACATATTTTATACTATTTTTGATTTTATTGCACTTTAAAGAAAGGTATTTTTGATGTTTTGTTGCAGGAATGATGAATTAGGGTCATTAGAGCAAAAAGATGCAAAAAGGAGAGAATTTGGAATGAAAAGGACCAAAATGTGGAGAATTGAAATAGGCCGCCTACGGCACCCTCGACACCGCCGATGGTACCCTCAGCCCCGCCGACGGTGAGTTTTTCCCAATACTACAGGACAAAATCTTCAAAAGCCCGCCGACGACGCCCTCGAGGCCGCCGACGGCAAGATCGACGGTTATGCTTACTCAAGCTTTGAATAAGGCCAAATTTTGAAGGAATTCTTAGACAACGCTTGGGAAAGCTCATCCACAACTTTAAAAAAACATTTTAGCAAAAATTAAAAGGTCCTGGAGACTCTGGATGACCTGGATGTTAGAAAGGCCCTAGAGGTTAGAGAGGTTCCATTAGTGTGTAACAATTGTGAGGATTTCTTCCAGAAATTGTAAGAGTGGAGAGAAACTGAGAGATTTCTTCCTCCTTACTACTTTGAAGAGGAATTCTGTGTGCTATAAAGAAAGGAAGAGATTCAGAGGAACTTTGAGGAGTGTTCCTGGGGAGAATTTAAAGATAAGTTATTTACTTGTTGTAGTTTGTATGACTTTAATTTTATTTATGAATTTCGAGTTTTATTGTGTTTTCCTTGTGAGTTCTAAGTAGTTTTCTTTGTCTTTCTCCTTGTCTCAAGATTTGTGAAATGGTGATTTGAATTAGCGAATCCATGATGTTTAAGAATTTGTGATGATCTTTTCACTTCAATCTTAATTTACTTTCAATCTGGCCAATTGATTTGTTAAATTATGTTGATGATCTTTTCACTTTGATCTTAATTTACTTTCAATCTGACCAATTGATTTGTTAAAATACGTTCAGTTTTACAACTAAAGTGAAGATTACATCTAAGATTGTTTGAGGTCAAAGCCCTTGGAAGTTGGGTGCAAATAAATAGGGAAATATTATTCTCAGGCGTAGAATTGGAGATTTTAGAGTGACAGACTAAAATCCCCAATTCAGTCCTATTGTTTGGGTGCTGAAGTGTAGATGTTAGCCCTCAGGTGAGGGGAACGTGAGAGCTCCGAAGTCAGAGCCGGTATCCTCCAAGCCTAGCCGTAGATTCAGTAAACAAGCATAGGATTAGTTAATGTTCCTTATGCTTGGACCAAAGGGTAAAGATTAAGTATGCTCTTATCTGACACAATATAAATTGAACTAATTCCCTTTATCCATTCACTACAATTTCTTGACAAGGAGAAGGATGCTTCTTATATATTGAATATCACAATTAAACCCTACTTTATATCATTAGTTATTTATTAGTTATTAAAATTATCTATTTATTTCAATTGCCTATTAGTGACAGATAAACAAATTGAACCTCATTGTGATTAAATTATTGCTTTTCTAAGGTCTTAGTCCGTAATTCTAAACTACTCTCTGTGGGATCGATATCTATGCCTCTATTAGAGCCATATATTACTTGAGCGATGCGTATACTTGCGTTGACAAATTCGACTTTAAAATTATTGAATATTATATTTATACATCTTAATCAAATTAGACACATCTATAAAGTTGCGATCAAGTCTTTGGACGTCATTACTGGAAATTAAATCTTCTAGTAGCGTCATCAAATTCTTATATTTGTCGATTTACAAAAAGTCGGCCAGCCATCCAAAGATGGAGGCCATTATAAAGTACTTTAAAGATTTGAAACTCTTGATGATTGGAAAGTTGGACTAATTGATGGAAGGCATTTCTCAATTCATTTATCCATAGAAGAAGACTACACCAGATTGTTTGTCAAGAAGATTTTGTATATTGAGGTAATGGCTATGAAATTATTGAAATGGTCACCTGAATTTGATCCAAGTTAGGAAGCCCCCATAGTCCCTATTTGGTTCAAAATTCCAGGGCTAAAATTTCACTTCTTCCACCATCAAGTGCTATTTACAATAGGAACAACTCGTAGCAGTCCAATGTAACTTGATGTGCCAACCTAGAACCACTCAAGGCCCTTTGCTGACAGAATCCTAGTTGAAAGGGATATAACACTTTCTAACATAGATGAAATATGGTTAGGAACAGCCCACAATGGCTACTGACAAAAGATTTTAATGGAGCAAAAGCCATATTACTCCACTCACTACAAAATGTTTGGACACACCAACACTAGATGCTTCAGACTCCATCCAAAGACTAGAACTAACACAAAATTCAAGAACTCATTTAAGTCCCAGCTATTGCACAGGAGCAGCCTGTTTGTGTAGTGCACACTAAAGATAAATATGTTTCCAATGATAATGCACCTCAAGGTGTGATGGTAGTACCCAGTTTTGAAAACCTTCATCCAACATTTGATGGTGAGCTAGAGCAGATTACTGCCCCTGACAAACTGACTGCCACAATACCAGCAGACACAACTCCCAGTCTTCCTGAGGATCCTTCCTCCCTAATTTAGATCCTTGCTCCTTCTGAAAACTTTAATCCAATGGATAATGTTGTAGAACAGTTGGAGGAACGAACAAGGTCAAAACCCTCTAAGCCTTCTGCTTTTTCTGAAGCAGTCACAACTCCAATCATTTTCAATGAATCACTGCATATTAAGGAACAACAGGACCATTGCAATAATGGTCCTGCCCCCCTCTATATAGTTGATTTACACCAGATTGATGCCCTTCACAAAGAATTAAGAGATGGATGGCAGTTGCAGAAAGCCAAGAAAAAAAGCAAACAAACTGCTCTTGATCCACAAGGAGGTACTATTGTCATAGAAGTTGAGAGCTCTTACTCCTCTAAAAGGGATTCCCTTACCAGACTTACATGGGGAAGATCCAAACAATCTCATCAAGATTAATTTACTTTGCTAGAACATTAGGAGAGTGGCTCACCCACTCTCCCTAAAAAGACTCCTCCATCTCAACAGAAAACACAAATTATGGTGCATTGCTATCCTTGAACATATGACTCATAAACAACCTCAAAAAATCTTAAACCAATTCCATGGTTTTTCCCATCATTACAACTGTAACAAAAAAATCTGGATCCTCCTAAGAAAATAAGTTACTTGGCCTATCTTGTTGGACCACCCTCAGTTTGTGCACTTCAAGATTGTTGTTGCTGGAAAATCAGGTCTCATCACTGTGATCTATGTTGGGTGTAACAAAAACGATAGAACAGATCTTTGGAAAGAGCTTATCTACATTGGAAACAACATGACCTCCACTTGGTTAGTGGGAGGAGATTTTAATTGTGTTGTTGAAAGCTCTGAAAAAAGAGGGGGAAGAGTTCCAAACCTCCTCAAGATGACACAATTCAGTGACAACATCAAAGCTACTAAACTTTTTGATCTTGGATTCCAAGGAGACTGCTTTACCTGGAAGAGAGGATAGATTTGGGAAAGAATGATCAATGGTTTCAGGAATTCTTATATACCTTTGTACATCACTTATCCTTAATAGGGTTAGATCATAGACCTTTGCTTATTTCCATCACTGCGAACCCACCTACAAGTCATAACTCTTTCAGATTTCAAAACATGTAGACTGACCACCCTCAATTTCTAAATTTAATTAAAGAGCATTGGAAAGTGTCACAATAATCCAATCCCCTTATTAGACTGTGGCAATTGTAGAAAAAGATGGCCTATTATCTTAAGCAATGGAACTGGCATTGCTTTGGGAAAGTTTATGAAGCAGTGGAGAATGCTGAGAAAAATCTGGCATCCCTGGAAGCTGAAATTGGGACTGGTAATATTAGTGAAGCTGCACTACTGGAAAATGCTGAAAAGGTTCTTTTGGCCACTGAAAGATTGGAAGTGTTTCTCAAACAGAAGGCTGCCATAAATTGATTTATGGGAGGGGACAGGAATACTAAATACTATCATGCTTGTATCATGTACAAAAGGAAATGTAATAACATTCATAAGATTCAAGATGCTCAAAGATGTTGGATCAACAATTATGAGGATATTGCAAGGAATGTTGTAGAATTCTTTCAAAATATGCTCACTGCATCTCATTTCACCTCTACACCTGTGGATACTCAATTCCTCCAGGAAGAACTTATTTATACACAGGAACTTCAACTTCTTCCATTCTTACTGAGTCTGAAAACTGGGAGGCCCTTAGTACTCTTGTTAATTTCAAAGTTGCTGGTCATGATGGATATACAACTACTTTTTATAAAAAAAGCTTGGCCAATTATCAAGGAAGATGTGGTTAATTTTATCCAAAGCTTCTTCAGTGGTATCTCTCTCCCTAATTACTTTGCTTCCTCTAGCTTTATCCTCATCCCCAAAACTATTGTTTTCCTTAACTAGAATCAGTACAGACCTATTAGTTTGACTTCTGTATTCAACAAACTTATCAGCAAAATCATTGGGGGAAGGTTACAACCCCATTTAAATCACCTAATAATACCTAACCAGACTGCATTTATCAAGGGTAGATCAATCTCTGAAAATGTTTTACTAGCACAGGAGTTACTACTGGACATTGATCATCACTGTAGAGGAGGCAATCTTATTTATAAATTGGATATGAGTAAAGCTTATGATACTATCCAATGGCCTTTTATTCTTGAAATTCTCAAAGCCAGGGGTTTCTCTTCAAAGTTCTGCACCCTCATTTCTAGATGGTTGCAATTCAATTCACACTCCATCTTGCTGAATGGAGCCTCCTATGGTTTCTTCTCTGTTACTAGAGGGGTCCATCAAGGAGATCCACTCTCCCCATCTATTTTCATCCTTGCCCTGGACTATCTTTCCAGAATGCAGGATCAAGCTCTTTTATAGAAATTCTACGCCAGATTTCACTATACATCTACTATGGAGGTCACACATCTGATGTATGCAGATGACATCATTATATTTTCCCAAGCCAACAAAAATGCTGTTAAGCTTCTACACAATTGTTTGAAGAATTTTTAAGATTTTTCTTGTATGACCTTCAACACTTCTAAATTTCAAATCCTTTATAACAAACTTACTAATCCTTCAGCTAGACATTGGATTGACAACTTTACTGGGTTTTCCACTGCTACTCTCCCTCTTCATTATCTTGAGGTGCCACTTATCAAAGGTAGAACCAAAAGGGTGCAATTTGATGTTGTGCTTACTAAAATCAATGCTCAACTCAACTACTGGACAAACTCTTTCCTCTCTAATGGTGGAAGAATTACACTATTAAAAAGCATTCTCACATCTTTCTCTTCCTACATCCTCCAAGTTACAAACATGAAGAAGTCTACCCAATTATTAATCGAAAGAAGCTTCAATAGATTCCTCTGAGCTAGACAAAGGTACCAATTACATTGGGTTAGCTGGCAAAAGATTACTAAGCCTACCATTGCTGGAGGTTTGGGTTTCAAAGGCTTAAATCACCTTAAACAAATAAGTATGTGCAAACTTTGGCTCAATTTCAGAATGCAGAATTCCGTATGGGCAAAATTCATGATGGGGAAATAGTGTAAGCACTCCCACCCTACTTTGGTAGAAAGAAAGGTGGGGGACTCACCCATTTGGCACAAACTACTCCAAATCAGACAAAAGGCTAAAAACACATTCCTGTGGGATCTTGGTCAAGGCAAAATTCATTTCTCATTTGACCAGTGGTGCCCCTAAGATTTTCTCACACCCAGACCAGCAAATTTTGATCCTAACCTGCTGGTGTGTGATTGTTGGAATGGAGACTCCTGGTCAGTGTCAAAACTGCTAACTTTGCTTGATCCAACAACTACTGTCTGTATCACTAAAATCCCATTCAACAGAGAACATCAAGAAAACTTACTGATTAATGCTAGTAAGCTTCATAGCATCTCCAAAGCTATTTATTCTAAATGGTACAGCTGACAGGAAGTGCAATGGGGTAAAACTATTTGGAACAAATATCTCACTCCCTCTATGTCTTTTCTAATCTGGAGAACCTTCCACAAGCTTCTCCCTGTGGATGATATTCTCAAGCTTAAGGGACTAAGAGGATCTTCAAGATGCCATCTGTGTTGCAAAGCTGAAGAATCAATTTCCATCTTTTCTTTCAATGAATGTTTACACAAAGGGTCTGGTCAGGACTAGTCAAGAGCTTAAGATAAATCTTGTGAATATGGATTGGGCTTCCCTCCTTCACTGCTGGAATACTTGGGATAAAGTTAATCTGAGCACCATCCCATTTGTGGTCACTTTGTTCATTTGGATGGCCAAAAAAAAAAAGCCAAATATGAGGACAGCCCTCCAAATGCTCACCTAACTATGTTACATTGTAAAACCTTCTTAACCAAGCTTATTAAACAAGGGATTCTCTGAAATATTCTATAATACTAGTCCTTCTACACAAAAAATAGTAAAGATATCCAAAGTTTTTGGGATCAAACCCACTCACCCCTGGATTAAAGCCAACATCGGTGGGAGCTATAATAAGCAGGGTGCTGGATTTGGAGGTATCTTTAGGGACTACAAAGGCAGCTGCAAGTTGTTTTTCTACAGCCCTATGCATGCCCAAGATGCACTTGAAACTGAAACAGTTGCTCTTTTGTGGGCACTCTACATTAGTATTCAGATGAAATCGTTTTACATAAAGATTGAAACTGATTGTTCTTTGCTTCTCTAGCTGGTTGAAGGATCCTTATCTCCTCCCTGACACATAGTCCAATTGCTCAAACCCATCCAGGAACTTAAAAATAGTGTCAACTTCAGCTCACCTTCAATTATAGAGAAGGCAAAAAACTTGCTAACTGGCTAGCAAGAGTTGCAAGTCACTCTGATGCCACTTTAGTCTCCACTACTCCCTCCCCTTCACTTTACTTTTTGTTAAAGGGTGACGNTATATATATATATATATATAAATTAAAATGTCCTTCTGAAGCGAGCTACAGGATTCTAATTCCGGCGGCCAATAGCTTCCAATGGGCAAATCCACACCCAAAATAGTGTCGACATCTTCTGGCGAATCCACTGAGGACTGACTTTCTCTCCATTTAAATTAGGTAATCTTTTCTTCATACATCGGTAATGTGTTCATGTCCCTTATGGACCAGATTACCCTTTTTTCATTAGCATGCTCCACAAATTTCTATTTGGGGTGAGTATAGTCAACTCTTTGGACTTCAAGATCATCTGTACAATCACCTTTGAATAGAGAGGTTCTGGAGGCCATTAAGGACTTTTTAATCTTCATGTGTGGTTGGATCCCCAATAGGTGTGTTGGTGGATTAGTTCTACCTAGACATCGTGCATTGTAAAGTTGGTCCGACACTGGGTCCTAACCACTTCACATCTCTCTTTCGAGTTTAATTTTGCTAGTTTGCAAATTAAACAGAATTGTGCCGTGCTGTGCGTGCTCTTTAATTCTCCTTATATTAATTAAATCTTTCTACTTTCAAACTATTTTTACTAAAATTTTAAAATCTCCATTAATTAAATAAAGACTTACCTAGTCTACAGATCGACCTCTATTAATTTTTAGTGCTCGCACTAAGATTATGAGGTATTGGCCAAAAAGCTAACCCTAGAACTTTCTTTTTTTAAAGCTGCTAAAATGGCATGCCTAATGCTAAATTTTTTCTTTTAACCTGCCAATGAGCCGCAACGCCTACAATGTCATTTCCACCATCAAATTTGGAGCTGGATTTGAAGATCTCGAGGTCATCCTCGGGATAACTCCATTCATCGTGATAAAAGTCACTGCTCCAGAAGTCCAGGAGCCATCTGCTGAATTTAACCTAAACTGCCTTAAGTGCTTACCTTCTTATAATAAGGTAAGGCCTATTGCCTTCACGACACCTACCAAGCTTGTTGTTCATGCTGCTATTAAGGGAAAAGAAGTTATGATCATTGAAGACCCGACTGAAGGGTTAGTTGTCCCGCCTTCAGTAATTGAAATTGAATCAAGTTTGAAGACTGCACCGTTAAACCAAACCTAAAGGAGAGACCACAATAGGAAGTTTCGAAGGGCTAACAAAGCCAAGACTCCTCAAGAGGTACGTGTTGATGAAGATCCTCACCAGAATGAATCAAGATTACTAGAGACTTATCCACTTTTGCAAGGAAGTAGATTCAACCCTTTAATGGATATCAATGAGTGCGAGAGTATCTAGAAGATTGCCACTCCATCACTTCATGAACATAGTATGAAGGGAAAGAAGTCTACTCCTAACTGCCAAAGAAGGTTGTTTAGTTAGTGAACTACTTAAATAAGTAGGACATGCAGTATCCCCTCGCATGAAGAATGAAATCTTAAAGGATGTTAAATCTTCCAAATGATCTCATAAGTTAACTGAAAATCTGCTTGCTCGCATTTCTGTCTGGTTCCACTTAGGAAGTAGAGTTGATATCGCTATTGCCATGTTGACCTCATTTTGGTTGAGGTTTAGTTCCTCCTCTTTAATAGCCTAGGGTCTAGCCATAGGACTTTTCCTTTTGACTATTCATAGAAAACTAGACTTGGAACCCTCACCATTAGAAATTTTACCCTCTTCCTTACTCAACTTGGAGTTCCACATATTGCTCTCAACCTCTAAATACTTAGTAGGTGGGGTCACTGTGGGGAAACTCAAGATGACTC
>JXCR01108004.1:0-14852 GCA_002079205.1 Phalaenopsis hybrid cultivar | reverse complement strand
CAACCAAGATAAAATTCACCGCCACAACATTCAAAATATAAAATAACTCAAGATTTAATCACAAAAATCATACAAAACCACAACTTCAACTAAATTAAGATGTCTCTGTCGGATGATCGAGAATCCCTCGGAGGAGGTAACATACGGTTGCTAACGAGGCTTCCCACGGTTTAAATGAAATTATGGAATTCATTAAGTTGAATTTAGTAAGTTCAATTAGAACAAATGAATCCAATAGAAAATAGTGATGCCGGAACGAGGGAACCGTTGGATCCTAACCGGTGTCGCTCTCATCAACTTTAATATACCCGCATGAGGGAACCGTAGGATCCTAACCGGTGTCGCTCCAATCAACTTTAATATGCCCTCTGTAAAAATAAAGAACTTCAACCATAGGGCCACCTGATTTAATATTATAACTTGATACACTAGATAATTCAAACTCGTCGCGGCAGAAGCTTGGAACTAGTATGGTGGGCAGCACGGCGATATTATAACTTGACACAATAGATAATTCAAACTCGTCGCGGCAGGAGCTTGGAGCTAGTAGTGGGCAGCACGACCATCTTCAACAGCAAAAAACTGTCTTCCACAGCTAAATCAATCTTCCTTCCTTAGACTTAAACAACAAAGCCATAGGACTTTGAGGTTGCTTGCTTATGCGACGTAAATCCTCACCTTATCTTTAGGCCTTTGCATAGCTCTGCTATACAATATAAGCCCTAACTCATCTTAGGACTCTGAGGTTGTCGTTTGTCACGACCTAAATCCTCACATCTTTCAGGCTATTCGTGTGATCATTTCACACGAATGTAAGCCCTAACTAATAAAATTGGCAGGATGAAACATCAAAATATTTCTCCTCAAAATTAAAGCCAAACATTAGGATAGCTTGGGAAGTCACCGAGGTTCTCCTCTGGATCCATGACATCCCCTAGTTCTTCTTCCTTTGGATTCTATAATAAAATGTTCCAAATTTGAACCAATCCCCTTTCACACCTCTACATCCGATTTCGTTGAAGAGTCCCACCCTTTGAAATTCCTTGAAGATAATATTTCTTGATTTTTATCGAGACTTTTCTTAAGTGACTTTGGTCATTTAAGAAGTAATTAACTGTAGGGGCTTGCCCTTATAGGAAGCATGTCCGAAGCATATAAACCATTTAATCATTTATATTAAATAGGGGAACTTGTCGGCAAATACAAAGGTTTCGCAGACCAAACGGACGCCACTTTATATTAAATAGGGGAACTTGTCGGCAAATACAAAGGTTTTGCAGACCAAACGGACGTCGTACTTTCCTTAGTTTATTTGATCGAGCCTCATCCTCAAGTCTTGTTTTTATCCTTTGGGATAGATACAGGAATTGAGGTACAGTGCTCTTTCATTTTAAACTTTGAAAATTAGTTGGTCAGTTTGATTTCATACTTCAACGTCCTTCCGAAGTGGGCGATGCAATTTCGATTCCGACGACCGACAGTTTCTTACGGGCAACCCCACAAACCTACCCAAAATAACGCCGACAGCTTCTGGCGACTCCGCTGGGGAACACGCTTCTTTCCCCATACAAATCAAAAATTATTATCTTCACACATCGTTAATATGCCCATGTCCCTCTTGGACCAAATTATTCTTCTTCCGTTGGCATACTTTACCCATTTATGTCTTGGGAAAGTACAACTAATTCCTTGGACTTCAGGACTAGCTGTTCAACCATCTTTGAACAGAGGGGTTCAGAAGGCCATTAAGGACTTCTTAAATTTTTTTCAGGACTTGGCTGTTCAACCATCTTTGAACAGAGGGGTTCAGAAGGCCATTAAGGACTCATTAAATTTTCATGTGGGGTTGGACCCAAATAGGTGTGTCGGTGGATTGGTTCTGCCTGGGCGTTGTGCGTTGTAAAGTTGGTCTTGCACTGGGTCTTAAACTTTGCATTTCCTTGTCTCCTTCGAGTTTGAGTTTGCTTTTCTATGAATCAAGCCATGTTGTTGCACCTCTTCACGCTTATTCAATTTGCTAATTGCAATTCTTCGATGCTTTAATCACAAGTGAATAACAAATTTAAAAAATAAAATAATTAAGAATGCCCAGTTTATAAGACACGTGTGTCAATTTGAGTACTTCTGTCGAAGCTTCAAGGCACGGGACATTGCTGACTTTCAAAAATTCTTCAAATGACAGGAACAATGATTTCGCCAAAGTTGATATTTTCTTTCGCCTCCGGAATGGAGTTTGTTGTCAATAGGGATGAACTGCCTGACCTGGCAGTTATTAAGTTTGGACAAGGGTTCGATGATATTGGAGTTAAGTTCGGGAAGGTGGCCGTCACAGTGATGAAGTTTGAAACAGATAAGTCTGTGGAGCCTATTGTAGAGTTTAACTTGAAGTCTACCAAAGAATTCTCCCCTTCAAAGGTGTTGATTGAAAAGAGACCTACTAGTCTTGAAAAGTCTGTAGTTTGGAGCATTGAGATTACTCCGAGAACTATTTTTACTCCTACTACCGGATACACTATCACCGCGCCAACTGTTTTGCCGAGTAAGGGAAAAGAAATTCTACATGAGGAAGTGTCAATTGACGCTTATGCCTCACTACTTTTTGGATTTGAGATTGGGTCTGATTCAAAGCCTGCACAACTGATAAAAGCACAGGAAAGGAGGCGCAGCCAGGAAATTTTGAAAGCCAAACAGCCTCGATAATCCCGCCAACAACAGGCACAACAATATGGTCAGTTTAGCCAACAACCGCCTCAGAGAAGATCATACTATGCAGAGAATAAGAGGATATCCATGGAAGAACGACAAAAAGTGGTGTATTCCTTCAAAGAGGAAGCCGTGTCAAAGATGTTCCATGAATTGCTAAAGGAACAAGAATTTAATCTACCAAATCTTAAAAAGCCAGAGGAAGCCAATATGAAAGATCATCCTCAATATTGTCCATACCACAAGTTACTCGGCCACACCATAGAAAATTGCTTTATCTTCAAGGATTGGCTTGAGAAAAATTTCAAAAGTTGAAATGTAATGATCCTGAAAGAGTATTTGAAAGAAACTGAAAAAGGTTTCGTAAATATGGTTTCGGTTGATTCAATTAACTTCTGCACAACCACAGCGGTGCTCAATAAAAGTAATGACACTCTTCATAAATCCCCAATTGACCTAAAAGTAATCAAAGGAAGGTTAATCGATGCTAAGCTCGAGGGACTCAGAGCCAATATTGCGCGATTATCTGAAGAACAAGGAAAATATATGAATGATGGAGATTACAATGTGCCATATTACATGGATGAAGGATTAATAGAAGTCAATGTTGTCAAGACCCAGGCTGATTTGTCTGTGTGTGACGCTCCATCTTCTGGTGTGGAGAACGCCACGTATGAGAGGCAAGGGACCACCCAACAAGGGGACTAACAAATCAATCGTCTCGAAAAGAAAATCAAAGAATTGACGACCACCGTGATTAGAATGGAAAGACAGTCACAATCACCGCATATGACACTTCCACAAATGAACCAACCAGAAACCATTCATGTTGCAAATGAAAAAAAAGAATTCACCTCTGATGAACAATCGAAGAAATACTATGTCCAAGCGCCATACCAGAAAATGAATTTAAACAAATGGTTGAACAAGTTCGAAAGGCCTTAATCCAGTCTAAGATTGGTGCATTGACTTTAAAGGGTAGACCTTACCCGGAGGAGTTTGATGCCATACCCTACCCCAAGGGTTTTGTGTCACCGAACTTTAAGCTATTTGACGGGACAAGAAATCCCAAACAGCACATAGCACATTAATGAGCAAGTTGTGGCAATACAAGAAATAACGAAGCTTTACTCTGTCAACAGTTCGTCAGCAGCCTGTCAGGAGTTGCTTTTGATTGGTATGCTGAGTTGCTCAACGGATAGGTCATGACATTCGACAAGTTAGAACTATTATTTGTAAAAAGATCTGTCGAAGTACAACATCACATTTCTATTGGAGATCTCGTGGTAGAAAAATAAAAGCCTAAAGAGACTCTAGTAGATTAAATTTTGAGGTGGAGAAACCTTAGCATGAACTGCTAACCTCAGCTACAGGAACATCAGGCAATTGAGATTCTACTCAAGAGCATTCATGGGCCAGTAGCTTTCATGCTTAAGGGGCTCACCATCAAATCCTTCAAAAAGCTACTTAACAGAGCTAGCGATCTACAAGAAAAAGTCAAGTATATGAATTCTCATGAGATGGATGAGAAGTCCATGATAACCAAGATATTTGAGAAGAAATCTAAGACAGTTGATGTGGTTAGCAGAGGAAAATGACAATCATAAATACAAGCAGAGCAACGGCAACAAACGTTCCAACATCCTCGTCAGAATATTCAGCAATCATCTCAGCAGAGACCTTACCAGACACATGAAAAATAAGTTCCAATCATGAACACTCGATCAAATGGGATATATTCTTTTAAGGATGAAGCAACGCAAAAGATGTTCCACAGTCTGATTAAGAATCTCGAGTTCAGGTTACCCAAGCCAAAGAAGCCCGACGGGGTCAACATGAAAGGGCATCCGAGATATTGCCCGTACCACAGATTCATCGGACACACCATAGAAGAGTGTTGCAGTTTCAAAGACTTGCTTGAGGAGAAGTTCAAGAATGGGGATGTAACAATCTCGGAAGGATATTTGAAAGAAACTTGAAAGAGGTTTTATCAATATGATTTCGGTCAATTTGGTTGTTCCAACCCATTCCTATGCAACTGCCAACGAATGAAATGCCTCTTGGCTACAATTGTATTACTATTTTTGTTTAAATGGGAAATTAACATGATCAATGTTAGTCCATCCCATCCCTCCCACTACAATTAATGAAAAGAAAGAGTTTGTTGTTGTTCAGAATTGTGCAATATTAAAAAAAAACTGATCACCTCAAAGAAAATTTGAATTCATTGATAAGTCTATGACTTCAGGGGAGAATGAAATTAATGCCCTAAAATCTGAGTCATCAACTTTAAAGAATTTGTACTGGGTCCTAAGTTGATTTCAAAATAAGATAGTGTGGTTGAAATACGAATAGTTGACTCGGGATATCACGAGCCTTTTAATTTCCTGACACGTGACTGGTCCTGACTTTCAAACGAGTTATAATATCCCAGAATTTGACTTAAGAAACATTTGAGGATTATTATTCAGAGGAGTTTGGACATTCAAAATCTTTAACATATATCCCACCAGACATAGTAATTCTCAGAAAACAAACGGAGCAAAAAAAAATAAAAATTATGAATCCCCTTAGAAGAAGTTTAAGGTGAGCATAAAATCAAAATTTGGTGTCTGAATTCAGACATTCAAAATCTTTAACATATGTCTCACCAGATATAGTAATTCTCAATAAAAAAAAAGAGAAGAAAAGGGAAATAAAAAAAAGAAAAAAAAATCAAAGAAAAGGAAAGTCTCCCTGAGAAGAAGCTTGAGGTGGACGTATAATAAAAAAATGGTGTCTGAGTTTCCCCTGATTAATGAGACTTAGAATGCTCTCTTAAAGAAATTCTTCTGATATTATATTCAAGAAAAAGTTCAACGATCTTGAGTCTTTTGGTCGGTCATTAATTGACTCAGAAATATCTTTGGAAAACGAAAAATATTTTGATCACACGACCAAAATTTTGAAATCTGCTTAGGTTCAGGAAGAAAGAATTAAAGAAAAGATGATGATATTAGCAATTAATGGAAATTTAAACCTGAAGTCATATCCTTCAGTGTCCAGCAAATAAAACTCCAACTTCAACTCGAAGAACATTAGAAAGATTTCTCAAAGACAACTTCAACAACCTTTACAGAATCTGCAACAAATCAAATGATGACAACTATGAACGAAGCTAAAAACTTGCAGCCTCTTCAGCCATGATATCCGTAGAAATAACGCATCTCTTATGTGTACTTGAAGGAATATAGTTCCGATGGTACCTTAAGGATGGGCTATTTTCTACACTTGTCATTTGTCAGTGGATGATACTTCAAGAAGTATTGTGTCTTGCAATATTTCAGAGACAAAGACTCATTCTTAGAAGCTCAGATGTCATGCTTTTCTGAAACTGGGTCCAAATCCTAATAAAAAGAAAAGAAAAAGATTAATTTCTCGAGTTCGACATTTCTTACTCTTTGCTTGCGTAGCACAACTACCTTGGACTGCACCAGTTTTCTTCATATCCCCACGGAATTTCACATTCGGCACAAAATCTCACAAAGTTTCACAATTTTTTCCTCACCAATGTCAATCTTCATAAATTCTACTAGTTTCTCACAAATTTGAAACACGATATTTTAGAGGATTAGGATTTCACATCCGATTCTGCATTGCTTAGCAATGATTCACACGATATTTTAGAGGATGAAGATTTTACATCTGATTCTGCATTGCTTTGCAATGGTCCACAAGATATTTTAGAGGATGAGGATTTCACATTCGATTTTGCATTGCTTAGCAATGATTCACATGATATTTTAGAGGATGAGGATTTCACATCCGATTTGCATTGCTTAGTAATGATTCACACGATATTTTAGAGGATGAGGATTTCACATCCGATTTTGCATTGCTTTGCAATAGTTCACACAATATTCTAGAGGTTGAGGATTCACATCCAATTCCGCATTGTTTTAGGTTCTCAACATATTGCAATCTTTCAAATCAAATTCTAGAGGTTGAGGATTTCACATCTGCTTCTGCGTTGCTTTAGGTTCTCATCCTATTGCAATCTTTCAAATCAAATTCTAGAGGTTGAGGATTTACATCCGATTCCGTGTTGCTTTAGGAGCTCATCTTATTGCAATCTTTCAAATCAAATTCTAGAGGTTGAGGATTTCAAATCCAATTCTGCGTTGCTTTAGGTTCTCATCCTATTGCAATCTTTCAAATCAAAATTCTAAAGGTTGAGGATTCACATCCGATTTTGCGTTGCTTTAGGAGCCAATCCTATTACAATCTTTCAAATCAAATTCTAGAGGTTGAGGGTTCACATTCAATTCTGTGTTGCTTTAGGAGCCCATCCTATTGCAATCTTTCAAATC
This sequence comes from Phalaenopsis hybrid cultivar, assembly GCA_002079205.1. Classification (NCBI taxonomy): domain Eukaryota; kingdom Viridiplantae; phylum Streptophyta; class Magnoliopsida; order Asparagales; family Orchidaceae; genus Phalaenopsis; species Phalaenopsis hybrid cultivar. The sequence goes on along the minus strand of JXCR01108004.1, from coordinate 7,800 downwards.
AAATTCTAGAGGTTGAGGATTTCACATCCAATTTCGCATTGCTTTAGGTTCTCATCCTATTGCAATCTTTCCAGTCAAAATTCTAGAGGTTGAGGATTCACATCCGATTCCGCGTTACTTTAGGAGTCAATCCTATTGCAATCTTTAAAATCAAATTCTAGAGGTTTAGGATTCACATTCGATTATGCATTGCTTTAGGAGCCCATCCTATTACAATCTTTCAACTCAAATTCTAGAGGTTTTGGATTCACATCCGATTCCACACTGCTTTAGGAGCTCATCCTATTGCAATCTTTCAAATCAAATTCTAGAGGTTGAGGATTCACATCCCATTCTGCGTTGCTTTAGGAACCCCTCCTATCGCAATCTCTTAAATCTAATTCAACGATATTCTTGAGGTTGAGGAAATAAGCCCTTTGATTAATTCAAGACATCCTATTCTCTCTTTTGAATCAATCAAACATTTCTGATTCTCTACATTTGAGGTCGGTCCTTACATTCCAACACCTTCTTTTGAGAATTGACCTACATTTCAATTCTCACTTTTGAATCAGTCCTAAATTATGATTCTTCACATTTGAGGTCGGACACTATATTCCGACACCTTCGTTTGAGAATTGACTTACATTTTGATTCTCATTCTTGAATCAATCCTATCTTTCCGGTTCTTCACATTTAAGGTCGGACCTTACAATTTGACACTTTCTTTTGAGAATTGACCTACATTTCAATTCTCACTTCCGAAGTGGTCCTAAATTCTGATTCTTCACATTTGAGGTCGGACCTTACATTCTAACACTTTCTTTTGAGAATTGACCTACATTTCAATTCTCACTTCCGAATCAGTCTGAGGTAGGACCTTACATTCCGACACTTTCTTTCGAGAATTGACCTATATTTCAATTCTCTCTTCCGAATCAGTCCCTTACATTCCGACACTTTCTTTTGAGAATTGACCTATATTTCAATTCTCTCTTCCGAATCAGTCCTAAATTTCTGATTCTTTACATTTGAGTTCGGACCGTACATTTCGACACTTTCTTTTGAGAATTGACCTACATTTCAATTCTCACTTCCAAATCAGTCCTAAATTTCTGATTCTTTACATTTGAGGTCGGACCTTACATTTTGACACTTTCTTTTGAGAATTGAACTACATTTCAATACTCATTTTTGAATCAATCCTACATTACTGGCTCATTACATTCGAGATCGGTCCTTATACTCTGACTCTCCTTTTTCTGAGTCGATATTTGAATCTCAATTCCCATCTTGGGGTCAACACTTACATTTTGACTCCCATCCTTTAGAAATCTTAGAAATTTCATAATTTAAAATTCACTCTCCGATCCCCAGCGAGAGTCTCTACCCTTTGATTTCAACCAGACGATCACCTGCTAATTCCCCGACAGAAACAAATCGTACACGCAACTCTACACATTCTTCTGGGTCTGCTGACTTAGAAGTCTGTATTGGTTTTGGTTGATCTCGTCAGTCAACGCCAATACGCGCGGTGTGCTTGCACAGCACACCACACCTATTGTGGGTCCATTTGTTGACCTCATTTTGGTTGAGGTTTAGTTCCTCCTCTTTAATAGCCTAGGGTCTAGCCATAGGACTTTTCCTTTTGAATATTCCTAGAAAACTAGACTTGCAACCCCCGCCATTAGAAATTCTACCCTCTTCTTTACTCAACTTGGAGTTCCACATATTGCTCTCAACCTCTAAATACTTAGTAGGTGGGGTCACTATGGGGAAACTCAAGATGAGTCACCCTTAGGATTGATGAGCCTTAGGGCTGACCCTGGGTCTTGGTCTAGAGCTAAGGCATTCACTACACTCATCTACATCCACATTCACTCACAAACCTGAACTCAAACTTCTAGTCTAGATCCCTTGACCTTTTGGGATACTCATGTGATGGTCCCCTAAACCTACTAGCCTTAGGGCTATGGTTTGGCTAAGACCACTATGTAGAGGAACCAAAATGGGGCCCATTGGTCCATGGCTTATTGGTGATGGTTGGTACCTCAAATCTACCAAAATACCCATCTTGAATTGGTCCATGGCTTGTTGGTGATGATTGGTACCTCAACTCTACCAAAATACCCATCTTGGCCATGGTCCATGGCTTATTGGTGATGATTGGTCCCTCAACTCTACCAAAATACCCATCTTGGCCTAAGGCACCCCCTAATTACCAAAATACCCCTCTTTGGCCAAAAATCCCAAAATTGCAAAAATTCCTACAAAATCCTAATAAATCCCAAATATTCCCAATTTCATTTCTTGCAACTAATACATGGCCCAGTTTGGCCAATTTGACCATCTTTAACAAAAATCTTCAACTACCACATGACCCACTTTGGCCAATTTGACCATCTTTAACCAAAATCCCCAAATTGCTCTTAAAGACCCAAATTTCCCCAAATCCAACTCAAATGTCCATAAATTTGATCTCAATTGAGAAGACCCAAATTTCCCCAAATCCAACTCAAATGTCCATCAATTGGGTCTCAATTGACCCCAAATCCAATCCTAAACTCAAATTCACAAATTCCCCAAATCCATCTCAAATATCCACCAATTTGATCTTAATTGACCACAATTTCAATCCTAAACACATATTCACTTTTGATATGACCAAACCAAACCAAATCCAAGCTCAATGGGTCCATGATTTGAGCCCAATTTTAATTTGGGTCAAAGCCTCAATTTTCACCATATGACTTAATCTCACCCAATTGAACCCATAGCCTAGTCAATTGGCCTCAATTAATGTTGCAAAATCTTTATGACATTCATATACATCAAAATCAACCATCAATTGACGTTGGTGAAGTTTCAAATCCATTTGATTTTGTCCTAAATCCAAAATTCCCAAATTTAGCCTCAAATTGGCTAAGTACCCAAATTTCACCCAATTGATTTTCTTAACCTCCAAATTGGCATCCAATTCATATTCAAAACTCTTCATGAGGTACCCATTGACCATTTAGAACAATCAATGTGGACCTAGCCCAAGGCTAACCCAAGCTAGACCCAAGCCTAGCCCAACATGACCAAATTGATTAAAGTTCAAAATTCCTTTAAATTGACCTTTCAATTGTGCTCAAAACCATTTCCATTCTTCACCAATGTTGTTCCTTGTGATCATCTACACCAAATGAAATAATCAATGGAGCCAATTGACATGGTTAACCTAGCCCAAACCCAAGTTTGGGTCATTTGCACCCACTTAGGCCCATGCACTAAATGTGACCGAACCACCTTAAAGCCACCAAATTAACTACACAACCATTAGTTGGACCTAGTGACCAGTCCAAACACCATGAAACCACCTAAATCAAGCCAAGGACCAAAGGTACCCCAAAATTAAGGGATCTGATTTCCAAAAATGCACATGCTTAAGATATCTTTGCCATATCCAAGCACATTTGAATTAAATTGCGGTGATGGATTCCTCTAGGTTCCCTGAGCTCCTAGCCACCTCCCTCTGGCCGGCCAGCCAGCCTAGTTGCTGGAAAAGCCCAAAACGGAGAGCCACCCCCATGGCATCTCACCCAAATCAAACTTAAAGGCCAGCTCATCCAAATCAAACTATGGAGCTCCTCTGCCCTCCACCTAAGCACCACATTACACCTGCTAATTAGCCAAGACAGCCACCATAACCCCATTTTTATAAAAGGCCACCTCCATGGCCATTGATCTAAGTGCTGAAAATTTCTCAGAGATGCCTCTCCAAACTTCACACGGAGCTTCCCTAAGATCCCCTTAGTGCATCCCAACAATTTTTCCTGACCCATTCCCCTTGCCGGAGTTTAATTTTGAGCTTGAAACCTTGCCGGAAACTAGGACATAGCCCCATACACCTCCACACTCCACCAAACTCCAATTGCTTGTGCCCACACCTTCACAAGAGTGAAAGAAGCTAGAGCCCCATGAAATTCCCCTTCCACAGAACCTCTACAATAGCTCTAGACCAACGCCTGAAAACGAGCTTGGTCGAATTCACACCTAGACTTCACACCAAGACCAAGGACTTAATCCCTAGCCTCCTTGGACCCTAACAAACGTTCCAAGCACATCTGATAGAAGCTTCCCTTCTCAGAGTAAAGATATAAACTCCTAAAGAATGTGTCGAGCACCTCTGATTGAAGCCTCCCTTCTCAGAGCAAAGGTATAAAACACCTTCCTCCTCCCGAGCTTATTTTGATTCTCCATTTACTTAAACTTGATTTCATGGCATCTTAACCATATGGATGTGTTCGTCTCACTACAACGAACGTGCCGAGCACCTCTGATCGAAGCTTCTCTTCTCAGAGCAAAGGTATAAAACTCCTCCTCCTTCCGAGCTTGTTTTGATTCTCCATTTACTTAAGCTTGATTTCATGGCACCTTAACCGTATGGATGTATTTGTCTCACTTACACGAGTCCATAGGATCAAACCCGAAGTGATTTGATTGAGTTTAGGCCGAGATCTTAAGGTTTTAGTGCGGATGGGCATGGGATCATTCCATCGGGGACGATGACGGAGAGCCGTTCAATCAAGCGTGTATCAAATGAACGGGGGAGATTGACCCGGACAGCGCTTCGGGACATAAACCGCGGGCCGAGTCAGCAGCTACGTGGACGGCGGCGTTCAACCAGAGCGTGCCACGCATGCCTTCGGAGCTGCCTACGATGTAGTCAGCATGCGATTAAATAGATAAATAGGGCTTTTCTTATTTATTTAAATACCCTTAACTTAGAAAATTCATAATAGATAAATAGGGCTTTTTCCTATTTATTTAAATACCCTTAACTTAGAAAATCCATAAGTTTGAGTAGAAAAATCAAAAAAATAAAATAAAAATACCCTCTTGCTCAATGAACAAGGAGAATAATGTGGAATAATTTTCAAGCCCATTTGATGCATAAAATATTTTTAATTAGTTAAATACTATCTGGAATTATTTGATTCTCCATGCATATTGACACATCACCTTGACTTAAAATTTTGACATATTGTAGCCTCTGCAAGGGGGGACATTCTCAGATTTTCTTAAAGTCAGAGGAGGTCTCTATATGGAGATCCATATTTTTCAAGTTATTTCACATTATTTTCTTGAAATAATCATAGAAATTAGAAAATTTTTGGAAAGTCTACCATAACCAGATAAACCTTTGGAAATAATTTCATGGGTCAATTCATTTAAAACATCCTTTAAATTTTCAAATACTAAATCACTAAGATAAATGTTTTGAAAAATATAAACATTTAAATGACTTGATTTTTGATCTCCACTGTGATCTATGATCCACTTCAAAATATTTTGAGTTCATTTCTAACTTAAATTGATTTTTAAAGATAAATACCACTCTTAACACTTAAATGATTTTTTCAAAATATTTTGAGTTCATTTCATAACTTAAATTGATTTTTAAAAATAAATACCACTCTTGGAACTTAAATGATTTTTAAAAAATTAAAATATAACTCAAAAAATTATGAAACTTGGTTTTTTTTGAGTTCTCTGTGATTAGGGATATTTTCAAAAAATAAAATTATATTTAAAGTAAAAACTTGATTTTTGGCCTATTTTAAATATTTAAATAATTAAAAATTCATAAAAATCACAAAAATAATAAAACTCATGAAGATGTTCTAAATTGCTTCCTAATCACTTAGGAACAATTAAAATATTTTTCCTGATTTTCTAAATAAAGATATTTATTTTCAAAGCTTAAAAATAATTTTTAAATGGCTAAAAATGAGTTTTCACTAAAATAATTCCAATAAATCAAGGAAAAATTAGAAAAATATAAAATTTGCTCCTTTGAGTTCTCAGACCTTGGGGAGATTTTTCAAAAATACAAAACTTAATTTTTACCACTTAAAATATTTTATTTTTATTAAATAGCCCATAATTTAAAATAATTCTAATAAATCACAGATAATTCAAAAAATTATGAAATTTGATCCAAAGGTCTATGTCTACCTCCAGTAAAAATTTCAAGGGATTATAATTTACCTTGGTCAAGATAGGAATTTTCTTTGAAAAATCCTATTCTTACATGAAAATAATTATATAAATTAAATTGCATTTTGAAAAATTGTGTTTTCTCCTCTGCTGTCTTAATTGACCAATGAATGAGGTAGGATAAAAATTTTAAAGTCGTTTGAAATTAATTTGATAAATTATGAAGTGTTAGAGCCTTAGGGGCAAATGCGTAATTTTGGAAACCTTGCCTTAATTAACATTTAGGCCTAATTTAAGGAGGGAAAATGGGTAACCTCTGATCTTAATCAATTTATTTGATGCTTGGAACACAAAGGGGTTAATTGGTAGAAACCAATCTTATTTTCTTAATTAAGACTAATAAATTCCTAAATTATTAAAATTGGGAAGTGTATTAAAATTAAATGATCTTGGACTTAGGGGTATGACTTTTGAAGTCAATAATTAATCAATTTAATACCCCTATTTTGATTTTCAAATAAAATCCAAATCATGAATCATGAACACCTAAAGTTTAACCCTTTTCAAAATTAATTAAGACACTCACTTAGGTCTTAACGGCTTAGTGGTCACTTAGGTTAAGTCAAATGTGACTAAATTAGGATTAGAGAAATAAATATAACAAAATCAAACATCCTTGAAACATCATTAAGCCCAATTAGGACTAAAATTTGGCTAAGTGTTCAAATTACAATAACTTGCCCCTTTAAGGATTTTCACCCATATAATTTTCAAAATTAAATGATAAATGATAATTACCCCTTTCTTAGGGATAATTGAGACATCGATGTTCACTGAGCATTAAGGATATTTACAGGATGGACCATTAAGCAAAATGATAAGTTTAAATGGACTCGAGGCTTTTCACTAGTTGGTGAGGGAGAGGCATGGACCTGTCTCCCCCTCTTAACTTGTTGGATACCTCAGAGGCCTATTAAACTTAATATTCTTTGCTTAAAGGAATCATCCTTAAACTTTTAAGGACTTAACAAAATACAACATAGAGTTAGGAAACCCCCCCCAGAACTTTACTTTTTCTGCTCTTCATAAATGCCCTCACATGCATTTTAAGTTTCAGGTGGTGGAACGAGAAGACTCGCCAGGTACGCTTTCACATTTTATAGTACCGTCTTTCTTCTGTCTTTTCCTTGCATGTTTTATGCTTGCATTTACCTACGTGCATGAAAACAACATAAACTTTCATGTTAATCATAATCATAACCATACCCAAAACCAGGACTAAAACCAACCAAGATAAAATTCACCGCCACAACATTCAAAATATAAAATAACTCAAGATTTAATCACAAACATCATACAAAACCACAACTTCAACTAAATTAAGATGTCTGTGTCGGATGATCGGGATTCCCTCGGAGGAGGTAACCTATGGTTGCTAATGAGGCTTTCCACGGTTTAAATGAAATTATGGACTTCATTAAGTTGAATTTAGTAAGTTCATTTGGACCAAGTGAATCCAATAGAAAATAGTGATGCCGGATTGAGGGAACCGTAGGATCCTAACCGGTGACGCTCTCATCAACTTCAATATGCCCTCATAAAATTTAAAGAACTTCAACCATAGGGCCACCTAAATTGATATTATAACTTGACACAATTGATAATTCAAACGCATCGTGGCAGGAGCTTGGAGCTAGTATGGTGGGCAGCACGACCATCTTAAACAGCAAAAAATTGTCTTCCTCAGCTAAATCAATCTTCCTTCCTTAAACTTAACAACAAAGCCATAGGACTTCGAGGTTGCTTGCTTATGCAACATAAATCCTCACCTTATCT
>JXCR01107990.1:114404-154640 GCA_002079205.1 Phalaenopsis hybrid cultivar | reverse complement strand
TAAGTCAATCAATTGTGTGAAATTTATGGACTTAGCCAATTTGGGGCTAAATTTGGGAATTTTGGATTTAGGCCAAAATCAAATGGATTTGAGGCTTCACCAATGTCAATTGATGGTTGATTTTGATTTATAGTAATTTCATAAAGATTTTTCAACATTAATTGAGTCCAATTGACTAAGCTATGGGTTCAATTTGGTGAGATTAAGTCATATGGTCAAAATTGGGGTTTTGACCCAAATCAAAATTGGGCTCAAATCATGGACCAATTGAGCTTGTATTTGGTTTAGTTTGGTCATATAAAAAGTGAATTTGAGTTTAGGATTGGAATTGGGGTCAATTGAGATCAAATTGGTGGATATTTGAGTTGGATTTGGGAAATTTGAGTCTTTAAAGGGCAATTTGGGGATTTTTGTTAAAGATGGCAAAATTAGCCAATTTGGGTCACGGGGTAGTTGAGAGAAATGAAATTGGGAATATTTAGGATTTATTAGAATTTTTTGGAAATTTTTTGAATTTTTAGGATTTATTAGGATTTTTTGGGAATATTTGGTAATTAGGGGGCCAAGATGGGTATTTTGGTAGAGTTGAGGTGCCAATCATCACCAATAAGCCATGGACCAATGGAAACCCCATTTTGGGTCCTCTACATAGTGGTCTTAACTAAACCATAGCCCTAGGGCTAGTAGGTTTAGGGAACCATCTACTTGAGTATCCCAAAAGATCAAGGGATCTTGGCTAGAGATTTGAGTTCAAGGTTGTGAGTGATTGTGGGTGCAGATTAGTGTAGTGAGTGCCTTAGCTCCAGACCAATACACAAGGTGTTTAACCCTAAGGTCCAGCAATCCTAAGGGTGACTCATCTTCAGTTTCCCCTATAGTGACCCCACCTACTAAGTACTTAGAGGTTGAGAGCAATATCTGAAACTTCAAGTTGAGTGGAGAAGAGTTTGGAATTTCTAATTGTGAGGGTTCCATGTCTAGTTTTCTAGGAATAGTCAACAGGAAAAGTCATATGGCTAGACCCTAGGCTACTAAAGAGGAAAAACTAAACCTCAACCAAAATTGAGGTCAACATATCCATCTAAAAAGCAAAAATATTTGTGCCCAGAAAGTCTATCAACTATTTGCTAAAAAGGGTAAAGGGAAGTGATCTTTCCTGGTGGCAGTGTTTAATTTCCTATAATCAATGTAAATACACCACTTAGTAACTTGTCAGATAGGTATTAATTCATTATTTTCTTTTGTTTCAATAGTCACTCCTTTCTTAGGAACACAATGAATCTTACCCACGCACTATCTAAAATAGGATATTTAATTCCAGTGTCTAACCATTTCAAAATTTCCTTCTTAACTACTTCTTTCATCATCAGATTTAATCTCTTTTGTGGATCAACTCTTGGTTTATATTGTTTATCTAATATAATTTTGTGCATACAGATTGAAGGACTAATTCCCTTAATATCAGCTAAGGTACAACCAAAAGCATTCTTATATCATTTTAATGTATTTAATAGTCTTTCCTCTTGCATATCATTTAATTCTAAAGATATAATAACAGGTAATGTAAATGAGTCTCCTAAAAATACATACATCATGTGACTAGGCAACACTTTCATCTCAAGTTCAGGTGGTTTTATAATCGATGCAAATAGATTTTTATCGACATTTTCAGTAATATCCAACTTCTCAAATCTTTCCTGAACATAATCTAATTTTTCATTTTGTAATTCGTCCAAATTACTTCTTCATTCTCTTCAAATTGTTCTTTCTCTTCAAAATGTTCTTCTTCTTCAAAACGGTTTTTGTCTTCAAAATGTTCTTTAAAATGTTCGTTCAATAGATGTTTAATAATTTCCATGTGAAAACATTCATTATCTCTTTCAACAGCGACGTATTTCATAGATTTTGCAATGTTAAAAGTCACTTTTTGATAATTAACTCTCATAGTTAATTCTATTTTTTGAACATCTATCATTGCTTTTCCAATAGCTAAAAATGGTTTCCCTGATAGGTATTTCTTTATCTTCCTCCATATCTAAAACAATGAAATCCACAAGAAAGATAAATTTGTCCACTTTTACTAACACATGTTCTATAACTCCCTTAGGATATGTAACTGAACGTTCCGCTAACTGTAGAGTTATAGAAGTAGGTAAGACTTCTCCTAATCTTTATCTTTTGAAAATTTATAGATTAATGCTAAGATTAATGCTATAAGATTAATGCTAGCTCCCAAATCACATAAAGCTTTTCCATAAAATTTTTCACCTATCGCACATGGTATAGTGAAACTGCAAGGATCTTTTAATTTTTTAGGAAGCTTTTTCTGAGTAATTTCACTACACTCTTCGCTAAGCGCAACAGTTTCATTATCCGTGAACTTCCTTTTCTTGTTCATAATATCTTTCATAAATTTTACATAATTGGGCGTTTGCTCTGAAGCTTCTACGAAGGGAATGTTTACTGTTAATTTCTTAAGAATTTTTAAAAATTTGGAAAATTGTTTATTTTGTTTGTGTTGCTTCAATCTTTGAGAAAATGGTGATGGAGCTTTCTCCATAGTAATTTTCATTGCTGTAAATGGATACTCTAAATCTGGGTATTCATGATCCTTTTCTTTTTTGTTATCCACTTTCTCTTTTTCAGTATCTGTTTCTTTTTGCACCCTTGTTTCCAATTCTTTTCCACTTCGTAATTGTATCGCTTTGATTTGTACTTTTCCTTGGTCTTTAGGATTTGGTTCCACACTACTAGGAAAAGTTTCTAATGTTCGGTTACTAAGCGCAGTAGCAAAATGCCCTAATTTGTTTTCAATATTCTTAATAGCAGTTCGTTGATTTTGTAATTGATTTCTTTGAATTTGTAATTGATTTTCTTGATTTTGTAATTGTTGACCCAAGTTTAATATCAGCTCTTCTATAGACAACTTCTTCTCCTTAATTTGAGTATTACTATTAAATCGTGGAGGATAAGAATGTTTATAGTTAACATTTTCTCGGTTGGATGAATTTCCTAATGGGTTCACTATGTTTGCCCATTATAGTTAACATTTTCTTGGTTGGATGAATTTCCTAATGGGTTCACTGGGTTGTTTGCCCATTGTTTATTAACATTTCCCTGGTTGGATGAATTTCCTAATGGGTTCACTGAGTTGTTTGCCCATTGTTGGGGTCTATAGTTAACATTTCCTTGGTTGGATGAATTTTCTAATGGGTTCATTGGGTTGTTTGCACATTGTTGATCGTTAGAAGAATTGTTATTCCAATTAAAATTTGGATGATTCTTCTAACCTGGGTTATAATAGTTCAAATATGGGGTTGTTGGGTCTATTAATAGCATTTAAAGTCTCATATGAAGGTTGAACATCCACAAATTGCCGCTATTAATAGCATTTAAGGTCTCATATGAAGGTTGAACATCCACAAATTGCCTAGATGAATTCTCTTTCATCATGGGAGGTGTTGAAGAATAATTCATCATCCACAAATTGCCCAGATGAATTCTCTTCCATCACAAGAGGTGTTGGAGAATAATTCATCCCACATCTAATTTCTTTGATATTGCAGCAATCTGTGAAGCTAACATAGATATTGCATTAGAATCATGGATACTAGCTACTCTTTTAATCTTTGATATTGCAGCAATCTGCGAAGCTAACATAGATATTGCATCAGAATCATGGATACTAGCTACTCTTTTAAGATTTACCCGCTGAGAGGACCATTGAAAATTGTTGGTAGCCATCTCTTCTATTAATGAATAAGCCTCATCAAAAGGTTTTGACATTAAAGAACCACCAGCCGAAGCATCAATAATCGATCTAAGAGATCCCACTAATCTATTATAAAAAGTTTAAAATATTAACCAATTTGGTAACTAATGATGAGAACACTTCCTAAGAAAATCTTTAAATCTCTCTGAAGCTTCATATATTGACTCTCCATCAATCTGACAGAATGATGTTATGTCATTTCTAAGTCTAGCAGTTTTGGATGGAGGAAAATATTTGGATTACTAGTAGAAGAGTCTCCCCAAGTTCTAATAGATCCTGGTGCTAACAAATTTAACCACATCTTAGCATTATCCCTCTGTGAAAAAGGAAAAATTCTAAGTCTAACAACATCGTTTGAGACTCTGTCATATTTAAAAGTAGCACACAGTGGAAAAAGTCTAAGTCTAACAACATCGTTTGAGACTCTGTCATATTTAAAAGTAGCACATAGTTCTAACAAACTAGCGAAGTGTAAGTTCGGGTTTTCATTTGGTGTACCTTCAAATTGATTGTTTTGTACCATTTGGATAATAGCAGGTTTAAGCTCAAATGAATTAGCAGCTACATTAGGATTTTGGATAGATAAGTGAATCTCATCTGCTGTAGGATTTGCATAATCTCTTAGGGGTCTAGGTTGGTGTTCATTCTCTATTCCTTGATTGTTCAGGTTGTTTTCGATTGTATCAGAATTTCTAGGTTCTCTTCTTACTTTTTTGATCCTTCTAACAGTGCGTTCTAATTCTGAATCATAGGGTAAAAGATTTTCAGGTCCAAATTTACGCATATAATTTGAAATCAGTACTCAATAATATAATTAACTAAATCTAAATATTAAAATAAGCTGCAATTTAAGTAAAAATTTTCTAATAATCCTAATTTGTTAGTAACTTTGATCGTGATTTTACTCACTCACTCAATCACTCCCTGGCAACAGTGCCAAAAACTTGACAGTGACTTTATATATGCAATCAAATATAAGATAAATATGGACGTATTAAATATTCAATAATTGTAAAGTCACAATTATCGACATAAGTATACGTATCGCTCAAGTAATATAGGGCTCTAATGAACTCCTAAATATCAATCCCAGAGGGAGTAGTTTAGAATTAGGGACTAAGACTTTAAAAAAGCAAAACTTTAATCACAACAACGATGTTAAATTTGCTTATCTGTCACTAATAAGCAATTGAAATAAATATATAATTTTAATAACAAATAAATAATTAGTGATATTAAGTAAGGTTTAATTGTGATATTCAATATATAAGAAAGCATCATTCTCCTTGTTAAGAAATGATGGTGAATGGATAATATGAATTAGTTCAATTTATGTTATGTGAAATAGGAGCATACCTATTCTTTACCCTTTGGTCTAGGCATAAAGAACTTTGATTAATCCTATGCTTGTTTACTGAATCAGCGGCTATACTGGGAGGATACCGGCTCTCACTTTAGAGCTCCCATAATCCCCTCACATGAGGGCTAGCATCTACACTTTAGCACCCAAAACGATAGGACCAAATTGGGGATTTTAGTCTGTCACTCTAAAATCTTCAATTCTACGTCTCATAATATTATTTTATTATTTATTTGCACCCAACTTCCAAGGGCTTTAACCTCCCTGAATCTTGGATGTAATCTTCACTTTAGTTGTAAAACTCAACATATTTTAACAAGTCAATTGGTCAGATTGAAAGTAAATTAAGATCGAAGTGTCATCACAATTTCTTAAACTTTTTCATGGCTTCACCAATTCAAATCACCATTTCACAAATCTAGAGACAAGTAGAAAGATAGAGAAAACTACTAAGAACTCTTGAGGAAAACACAACAAAACTTATAATTCATATATAAAATTAAAGTCATAAAAACTACAACAAGTAAATAACTTATCTCTAAATTCTTCCTAAGAACACTCCTCTTCATCTGAATCTCTTCCTTTCTTGATAGCACACAAAACTCCTTTTCGAAGTAGCAAGGAGGAAGAAATCTCTCACTTTCCCTCCACTCTTACAATCTCTTGAAGAAATCCTCACAATATTGGAACTCTAATAAATACACTATTGGAACCTCTCTAACATCCAGGACCTCTAGACTCCCCAAATTTTGGCCAAAAATGTTCTTTTAAAGTTGTGGATGAGCTTTCCCAAGAGTTGCCTAAGCATCCCTTCAAAATTTGGCCTTATCCAAAGCTTGAGTAGGCATAACTGTCGATCGCGCTGTCGGCAGGGTCGATGGTGACGTCGGCGGGCTTCTGAAGAATTTTTTTCTATAGTCTCGGGAAAAACTCGTCGTCGGCGGGTCGAGGGCGCCTTGGGCGACCTAGTTCAAATCTCCACATTTTGGTCCGTTTTGCTCCAAATTCGCTCATTTTTGCATCTTTTTGCTCCAATGACACTAATTCATCATTCCTGCAATAAAACATCAAAAATACCTTTCTTTAAAGAGCAATATCATTAAAAATAGTATAAAATATGTATGAAAATCTCAACATATTTTCCTTTGGTCAGAGGTAACCTACGGTTGCTAACGAGGCTTCCCAAGACCTAAATGAAATTATGGAACCCATTAGGTTGAGTTCAGTAAATTCATTCAGACTAAGTGAATCCAATAGAAAATAGTGGTGTCGGAATGAGGGAACCATAGGATCCTAACCGATGTCGCTCTAATCAACTTTAACATCCCCCCAAAAATTTTAAGAACTTCAACCATAGGGGCACCTGATTTGATATCATAATTGGACACCCGAGAAAACTTAAACTGATCACCGCAAGTAGCTTGGAGCTAGCAGGGTGGACAACACGACCATCTTCAATAGTAGAACATGTCTGCACCAGCTAAACCATTCCTTCCTTAGAATAAAATAACAAGCCATAGGATTTTGATGTTTTCTGCCTAGTGCAACATAATTCCTCAACTCATCTTTAGGCCTTTGTACAACCATGTTGTAAAATTTAAGCCCTAACTTGTCTTAGGATTCCAAGGTTGTCATTCGTCACGACCTAAACCCTCACATCTTCCAAGTTATTTGTGTGAACATTTCACATAAATTTAAGCCCTACACTAATAAAATTTGCAAGATTAAACTCCTAAATATTTATCCTCAAATTTGAAGTCAAACCATAGGATAGTCCGGGAAGTCACCGAGGTTCTTCTCTAAAGCTATGACATCCCCTAGTTCTTTCTCTTTTGGATTCCAAAACAAAATGCTCCATATTTGAACCCATCTCTTTTCACATCTCTCTATCTGATCTCGTTGAAAAGTCCTATCCTTTAACTTCTTTGAAGATAGTATTTCCTAATTTTTATCAAGAGTTTTCTTAGGTGACCTGGTTATCTAAGATGTAATTAACTATAGGGGCTTGCCCTTATAGGAAGCTCATCCGAACCCAACTTAATATAAACCCTATTTAATTCTTCATATTAAATAGAGGAAATTTTTGGCAAATAAAATAATTTTGCAGACCAAACGGATGTCATACATTTCTTAGTTTATTTGATCGAGTCTCATCCTCAAGTTTTGTGTTTATCATTTGGGATAGATACAGGGTTTGAGGTACAACGCTCATTCATTTAAACTATGAAAAATATGGGGTCAGTTTGATTTCATAATTTTCTAAATAATAAAACGTGCTTCCTAGGCGGGCGATGGGATTTTGATTTCGGTGACCGACAGCTTCTTACCGAGAACTCCTCAACCAAAATAGCACCGACAGCTTCGGGCTACTCCACTGGGGACAAGCTTCTCTTTCCATTTAAATCAGGAAAATACAATCTTCATATATCGATAATGTGTTGATGCCCCTCTTGGACAAAAATACCTTTCTTCCGTAGATAAACTTTACCCATTTTTGTTATTGGAAAGTACAGTCAACTCTTTGGACTTCAGGAATGTCTGTTCAATCACCCTTGAATAGAGGGGTTCAGAAGGCTATTAAGGACTCTTTAAATCTTCATGTGGTGTCGGACCCCAATAGGTCTATTGGTGGACTAGTTTGGGTCCTAAACACATCATATCTCTCATCCAAATCTAATTTTCTATTTTGCAAATTAAATTAAATTGTGTTATGCTGCGCGAGCTTTAAAAAATTTTCTTCTATTAATAAAATTTTTCTACTTTTAAATTACCTTTTTTGTAAAAATTTTAAAATTCCCACAAACTAAAATTTACCCGGTCTACAGACTAACCTCTGTAAATTTCCAGTGCTTGCACTAAAGATTACGCGGTTTTGGCCATATAACTTACCCCAAAACTTTTAATTTTAAAGCAGTTGCAATGGCCTACCCAACGCTGACTTTTTCCTGCAATTTGCCGACAAGCCATGAAACCTGCAACATTCCTCCCACCATTAAGTTTGGAGTCAAGTTTGACGACCTCGAGGTTATCCTCGGGAAGGCTCCGTTCGTCGCGATGAAAGTCACTGCTTCAGAAGTTCTGGAGCCATTTGCGGATTTCAACCTGAACTGTCATCAGAACTTCCCTTCCTTCAAGAAAGCCAAGACTACTACCATCGTGGCACCTACCAAGCCTGTTGTCCACGCTGCTGCAAAGAAGAAAGAAGTAATGATCATTGAAGATACGACTGAGGGATTTGTTGTCCCGACATCAGTATTCGAAATCGGGTCAGGTTCAAAGACTACACCACTAGCTCGAACCCAAAGGAGAAACCGTAGCAAGAGAGTTTGGAGGGCCTCTAAAGCAAAGTCTCTTAAGGAAGAACCTACTGAAGAAGAGTCTCACTAAGAGGAGTTAGAATTATCATAAGCATATCTACTTCTGTGGGGAAGTAGATTCCATCCTTTAATGGATACTAATGGGAACAAAAGTATCCAAAAGATTGTCGCTGCATTACCATCACTTCATGGACACAGCGTGGAGAGAAAGAAGTCTACTCCTATCACCCGAGTCAGTTCAATTTTTCAGAGGCTAGCTGCTAAAGAAGGTTGTTCAGTCAGTGAACTACTTAAACGAGTGGGACATGCAATATCCCCTCACCTGAAGAAAGAAATTTTAAAGGATGTCGAGCCCGAAAAAAAATCTAAGAAGTTAACTGAGGCTTTACCTACTCGTATTCATGTCTTGTTTCGCTTAGGGAGCAGAGTTGATACCACCATAGTCACCATTGAGTCTGTCGTCGCCAAGACCACAGGTGGTCGCCCAATTAAGTCAAGTTTGAGTCCAAAAATTTTACCAAGCACGCACCACAAAGACACCCCCAAAATTCCACAGAAAAAGATAAAGATATTACCCGATACTATAGCTGGTCTGCACCATGGGGAGCATACTCTTCCTTGACATACCGATGTTTCTGCTAAGACACTCCATCCTGAGATATCATCATCAAAGAAAGAGTATGGAAACCCAAGTTCGCTGTACCAATACAGTCCAGTAAGCCCGCAAGGCAAGATCATTGAATGTGGCCAGGGTCCAAAGTACCTGACATCGTTGCAGTGATTGCCAGTGAAATGGAAGAACAAGAGGAGAAGGTCCAGCATGGTCCTCTAAATCTGTAAATAATCAAATAATCAATGACCGAGGAAAAGTTAAAAAGCTCAAGGCTGAGATTTCTGAGTTGGCTCTAGAACATGGAGTTTCCATCGACAACAATGATGAATATTTTGACTATAATGATTACTTCGAAGAAGATTTCATGGACATCAATGTCATTGAAACCAGAACAGCTACATCTATGCACAAGGCTCAACCTCTCGTCGAAGAGAATGCTGTAGATGAGCTGCGTAGGGCCATTCTCCTAAGGGATGAACAAGCCAGTCAACTGGAGAAAAGGATCGAAGAGATGACCGTAGCCATGACCTCCATGGCCACCATTTAAAGGTAATCACGAGCACCACAACTAGCATCTCCAGATGTCAACCAACCAAAGATAATACACATTACAGATGAAAGAAGAGAAATTGCCTTGGCAAACAGAGATGAGCAGCAAAAGAAGGATTCTCCATCGAGCGCCATGAGTGCAAACGGCTGTAAATCTCCCTTGATGCAAAGCTCTTATCCCTCTTTTTAATACTTGATGCACTGGTGTAGAGAAGATGGAACCATGTTGTGTTAGTGAATCCACGATTGACCTAGTAGAGCATTAAAAGAGGTCTTGGCGTTGATGATATGGAATTTAACTGTTGTTGCTAGTTCACCATCTTTCATAAGCAATGTAATCGAAACCAGGGCTCTCTCTCCATTTTGGTTGAATGCTCTTAGCATCATTTTATCGATTGTAAGTTCCTGAGCTTCAATGTCCAAACAGGCTAATGTTCATAGACACATCAAGTTAATAGATGCACCATGATCTACTAAAACTCTGGACAACACAAATCTACCAATGTTAATGGAGATGTACAGTGGACGATTGTGGTCAGTGGTACCGAGCAGCAAGTCTTCATCTGTGATGGTTACCCCAAGCTATTCTTTCAAAAAACAAACTTCATCTGAGGATGTCCTGGCCAACTGGGCTAAGCAAATCTCTCAGTCAAGCAAAGCTGTAACCAGAGACTCTCCCATCTCCTTAGATAGTACCAGAGCATTGTAGATGCTTAATCGGGGCGTCAACTTCCTAAGATGAGCAAGCACGGTGTAATCTACTTTGTATGATCTTCTAATTTTCTCTTAGTTATGTGCTTCTTCCATTGGTGGAGGTGGAGGTTGTTCTTCTCAAGTTATTATCTATTTTTCTTTATCTGTTTTCCTTGATCTGTTGGAGCTATTCTTGGGGGTAGTACTTTCTTGTTCCTTAAGTTCACTTCTGTAATTTCTTCTTCTTGAGATATCATTAATGAATCTTTCAGTGTTTCTTCTTTATCGGAAAGAACTAAGTTGATGGCAAGCGGTGCACCATGGTGCTCTAGAATTGGTTCCTCACTCCCAGTGCTATCGTAAGGGGTATCATTGATGTCTTTTTCGGTCTTATTAATGAGTTTGTCAAACTCAATTACGATTTAAGGATCATTTTGGGAATTGAGATCAAAGCAAGGTTAGTTAAAATCATTTATGTTATCACCAGAAAAAGTTAAAGCCTAGCTGAAACACAATCATTATATTCATAAGACCTCGGAGAGGTAGAATGATAATCATACAAAGTTAGGGGTTTAAGGACTTTCTTCCCCGAATCTGAAACAACTAATCTAGTAGAGGCAGCCCCTATCCTACCCCCTGTGCTATCAATATTCGCAGTGGTATTCTTATTTTTCTTTATCTTTGATGATGACAAATCCCCTGGCAAAATCTTCATCTCAGGTTTGGCATGCTGAAGACTCTAAAAGGAGGTTTGTATTGATTCGTTCTGGATTTGATTCAAAATTTTCTTGGATGATTTGCTCCAAACTTCATTACATTCATCTTTTCTGGTATATGCAGAAGATTATTTTGATGAATCTTGTATTTGGTTTAGACCCTCTTGAGCTCATCCCAAGTCGTACTCTACCCATCTTCTCCAGTATATGGATCAATCGGGGAGATTGGTTCGACCGAAATCATATTTATGGAACCTTTTTCAGGTTCTTTTAAATATCCTTTCGGGATCGTTATAATTCCTTCTTTAAGGTTCTTCTCGAGCCAATCCTTAAAGATGAAACATTCTTCTATAGTGTGCCCAACCAACCTATGGTATGGACAATAATTCAGTTAATTCTTCTTTTTGACCTCTTGGGGTTTCTTTGGATCAGGTAGTCTGAACTCAGGCTTCTTCATCAGACTTTTGAACATTTTGGATACGGCTTCATCTTTGAAGGAATACACAATTTTCTATCGTTCTGCCAGAGATATTCTCTTATTCCATGTTCGAGGTGATCCTTCTTGAGGTGGTTGCTGGTTGGACTGGTTACTCTATTTCTGAGCATGCTGTGATGAAGATTGGTGAGGATTTTTTGTGTATATCTTTATTGGTTGTTTTATTTTATTGACAGTCGCTACTGTTCCTGACTTCTTCTCAAATACTCTAGTTGCCTTAGATTTCTCATGAGAATCCATATGTTTGATTTCTTCTTGAGGACTGTTGGCTTTAGTGAGTAGCTTCTCGAAGGATTTGATGGTGACTCCCTTGAGCACAAAAGCTATTGGCCCATGATTGCTTTTAAGTAAGATCTCAATTGTGTGATGTTCTTGTAGCTGAGGTTCACATTTCATGCTAAGGTTTCTCCACCTCAAAATGTAATCCACCAGAGTCTTGTTGGGCTTTTGCATTTCTATCATGAGCTCTCCTATAGAAACAAGGTGCTGCGCTCTGAAAAATCTCTTCACAAATATTTGTTCCATCTCGAAGAATGTCTTATCTGATCCGTCGGGCAAATTAGCATACCAATCGAAAGTAATCCCTGATAGGCTATTGACAAACTATTGGAAGCGTAAAGCTTTGCTATTTCTTGTGTTGCCACAACTGGCTCAGAAGTGTGCTATATGTTGTTTGGCATTTCCAGTCCCATCAAATATCTTGAAGTTTGAGGCCACGAAACCCATGGGGAAGGGTACAACATCGAATTCTTTCAGGTAAGGTCTACCCTTCAAAATCAATGCACCACCCTTAGATTGGGTTAAGGCTTCCCAAACTTGCTCAACCATTTGCTTATATTCTTTGTCTGGCATGGCACTCGATGAAGAATCCTTCTTTAGTTACTCATCCTTATTTGCTAAGGCAACTTCTCTTCTTTCATCTGTGATGTGTATGATTTATGGTTGGTTGACCTCTTGAGAGGCTAATTGCGGTGCTTATGATTTCCCTTGAATGGTGGCCATGGCCGACTCGTATCATGATCATGGTCGCGGTCATTTCTTCTATTCTTTCCTCCATTTGGCTGACTTGCCCATCTCTTAGGAGGATAGCCATACACATCTCATCTATAACATTCTCTTCCATGAGAGGTTGAACCTTGCACGTAGATGTAGCAGCTCTAGTTTCAATGACATGGACATCCATGAAATCTTTTTCGAGGTGATCATAATAGTCAATGTCTTCATCATCATCAATGGAGACTCCCTGTTCCTGAGCTAACTCAGAAATCTCGACCTTGTGATTTTCAACTTTTCCTTCAATTATTGATTCTTGAATTGCCTTAAGATCTGGAGGACCCTATTGGACCTCCTCTTATTCCTCCATCTCTCTTGCATTTTTTGCAATAATGTCAGATACTTTAGACCCTAGTTTCATCCCATGATCTTGCCCTGTGGGCTCATTGGACTGTATTGGTACAGCGACCTTGGCTATCCACACCTTCTTTTTTGACGGTGATGTCTTGAGATGAAGTGTCTCAGCAGAAACATCAGTATGTCGAAGAGAACTATGCTTCCCATGATGCATACCGACTACAATTCTGGGTAATTTGTTCATTTTTACTTTAAAACTTTAGGAATATCCTTCTAATGTGTGATTGGTAGAATTCTTGAACTCAGTCGTGACTTGGCTAGTCGACGATCTGCGGTTTTGGTGACGGTAGAATCCGTGGTACTTATAGCGGTATCAACTCTCTATGCAGAACCAGAAAGAAATATGAGTAAGCAAAGCTTCAGTTGATTTCTGAGATCATCTGATAGATTTGATGTCCCTTAAGATTTCTTTCTTTATGCGAGGGGATGTTGCATCTCCCACTCATTTTAGTAGTTCACTAACTTAGCAACCTTCCTTGGCAGCTTGCTTCTTGAAAACTAAATTGACTCAGGTGATAGGAGTGGATTGCTTTATCTCCTCAACATGTCCATGAAGTGATGGTAAAGTAGAGGCACATTTCTAGATACTCTCGTACCCATTGGTACCCATTAAAGCAAGGAATCTACTTTCTCGCAGGAGTGGATATGTTTCCCGTAATCTTGACTCATCCTGGTGAAGATCTTCCTCAACAAGTATCTTCTTAAGATCCTAAGCTTTAGTAGCCCTCCGAACCCTCCTATTATGGTTTCTCCTTTGGGTTTGAGTTAGTGGTGTAGTCTTTGCACTTGATCCAATTTCAAATACTGATGGCGAGACAGCCAATCCCTCAATCGGATCTTTAATGATCATAAATTCTTTTCCCTTAGCAGCAACGAGAACAGAAGGCTTGGTGGGTGTTGTGGCGGCAGTAGTCTTGACCCTCTTATAAGAAGTAAAGTCCTGAAGGCAGTTTAAGTTAAATTCAGTAGATGGATCCTAAAATTCTGGAGCGGCGACTGTCATTATGACAATCAAGGCTTTCCTGAGGATGACCTCTAGATATTCAAATCTGACTCCAAATTTGATGGTGGGAACGGCATTGCGGATGTTGAGGTATGTCGACAGGTTGCACGAAAAAGTTAGCTTTAGGCACACCATTGCAGAAGCTTCAAAAGAGGAAGCTCTCGGATTAGCTATTTGGCCAAAACCTTGTAATCTTAGCGCAAGCACTAAAATTTAACATAGGTCGATCTCTAAACCGTGTAAGTTTTTTTTTTATTCAGTTTATGGGGGGTTTTAAAATTTTAGTAAAAGTCTTTTAAAAGTAGAAAATTTTGATTAATAAAATGAAATTTTAAAAGCACGCGCAGCATGACACAATTCAATTTAATTTCCAAAATAGCAAATTAAAGTCGAAAAAGAGATATGAAGTGTTTAGGACCCAGTGTGGGACCAACAACGCACAATGCCCAAGTAGAACTAGTCCACCAACACACCTATTGAGGTCCAACCCCACATGAAGATTAAAAAGTCCTTAATGGCCTCCTAAACCTCTCTGTTCAAAGGTGATTGAACAGATGGTCCTGAAGTCCAAAAGAGTTGGTCGTACTTTCCCAAGATAGAAATGGGTAATGCATGCTAATGGAAGAAAGGTAATTTTGTCCATAAGGGACATGAACATATTACCGATGTATGAAGATAATACTTCTTCATTTGAATGGAGAGAAAAGCTAGTCCCCAGCAGAGTCGCCAGAAGCTGTCGAAAGTATTTTTGGGTTGTGGAGTTTCCCATAAGAAACTATCGGTCACCAGAATCGAAATCTTGTCGTCCGCTTCGGAGGGATGTTTTAATTTACATATAGATTCAAGTTTAGAAAAATATGAAATCAAGCTGACCCTATATTTTTTATAGTTTAAAGGAAAGAGCACTGTACCTCAAACCTTGTATCTATCCCAAAGGATAAACACAAGACTTGAGGATGAGGCTCAATCAAATAAACTAAGAAATATATGAAGTCCTTTTGGTCTTCAAACCATTTTTTTTACCGTTAGCTTCCTCTATTTAATATGAAGAATTAAATAAGGTTTATATTAAGTTGGGTTCGAAAAAGCTTCCTATAAGGTCAAACACTTATAGTTAATTACATCTTAGATAACCGAAGTCTCCTAAAAAAACTCTCGATAAGAATCAGGAAATGTATCTTCAAGGAGATCAAAGGATAAGACATTTCAACGATATCAGATAAAGATGTGTGACTTGGGATTGCTTAGATTTGGAGCATTCTGTTTTTGGAATCCAAAGGAGGAAGAAGTAGGGGATGTCATGGATCCAGAGGAGTACCTCAGTGACTTCCCAGTCTATCTATGGTTTGGCTTCAATTTTTAGTAAAAATATTTAGGTGTTTCATCCGGCCAATTTTATTGAATTAGGGCTTACATTTGTGTGAAACAATCACACAAATACCCTGGAAGATGTGAGAACTTAGGTCGTGACGAACGACAGCCTCAAAATCTTAAAATGAGTTAGGGCTTATATTGTACAACAGGGCTATACAAAGACCTAAACATAAAGTGAGGATTTACGTTGCATAAGCAAACTACCTCGAAGTCCTATGGATTTTTCATTTAATTCTATGAAAGGAAATGGTTTAGTTGGGGAAGACAAGTTTTGTTGTTGAAGATGGTCATGCTACCCACAATGTTAGTTCCAAGCTCCTTGTTTTGATGAGTTATGTTTTCTAGGGTGTCAAGTTATTATGCCAAATTAGGTGGCCCTATGGTTGTAGTTCCTTAAAAATTTATTGGGGCATGTTAAAGTTGATTAGTACAACACCGGTTAGGATCCTACGGTTCCCTTGTTCTGGAACCACTATTTTCTAATGGATTCGCTTAGTCCAAATGAATTTGCTAAACTCAACTTAATGGGTTCCATACTTTTATTTAGACCGTGGAAAGCCTCATTAGCAACCATAGGTTAGCTCCTCGGAGAGATTCCCGATCATCCGATAGAGACATCTTAATTTAATCGTAGTTATTTTTTTATGATATTTGTGATGAAATTTTGAGTTGTTTTATATTTTAAATGTTGTGGTGGTGATTTTTATCTTGTTTGATTTTAATTTTGGTTTTGGGTTTTGGTTTTGTGGCTATCCTAACAGTTTTAGTTTTAATGCACGGTCGCGTTGTTGTTTAGCATGCAAGTTTTATAAGCATAAAAAGTACAATATGAAAGTACAAGAAAGACGACACTGTAAACTATAAAAAGCATACCTGGCGATTCTTCTCGTTCCACCACCTGAAACTAAAAATGCATGTGAGAGCCTTTTATATAAAGCGGAAAAGTAATTTTTTTGTGATCTACCCAACCCTAGGTCATATCTTGGTGGGTCGGTGTAAATTTGATTAAGGATGATTTTGTTAAGAAAAATATATTAAGTTTAGTAGACCTCCGAGGTATCCAACAAATCTAGAGAAAGAAACAGGCCCATGCTTCCCTCTCACTGCCTGGTGAAAAGTCTCGAGCTTTTTTTAAACTTATTATGCTGCTTAATAATTCATCCTGTAAATATATCTAATGCTCAATGAACATTGATGTTTCAATTATCCCTATGATTAGGGTAATTATCACTTATAATTCAATTTGAGAATTATGCAGGTGAAGACCATCAAAGGGGCAAGTTTTTTAAGACACTTAGCCAATTTTGGTTTTAACTTGAGCTTGCAGTATTTCAAAGGTGTTCAATTTTATTCACTTTTATAATCCTCATTTTATCAAATTTGACTTAACTTAGGTACCTACTTAGCTCTTAAGATCCTGGTGGATGTTTTAGTCATTTTGAAAGAGTCTAAATTTTAAGTGATAATAATTTGTCATCAAAACATTTAAATGTCACTTGAACACTAGATAGAGGTATTAATTTAGTGAGTTATTAACACCCAAAACTATACCCATAAGTCTAGGATTATTTAATTTGGTAGAATCTCAAATTTTAATCATCTAGGAATTTTTAAATTTATCCTTTAATTGCATAAAGTGAGATTGGTTTCTGCCAATTAATCCCTTGTGTTTCAATCATCCAAATATGTTAATTAAGAAAAATGGTTACTCATTTCCCTTTCTTGAATTAAGCCTAAATGTTAATTAAGGATAAATTTATAAAATTACACTTTTTCCCCCAAGGCTCTAATACTTCATAATTCATCAAATTTAATTCAAATGACCTGGGCAAAATTTAATGATTTTTTTTTAATTTTATTTTAATTATTAGAATTATTCCAAGTTCTAGAGTATTTATTAATTATAAAATATTTTAAAAGTTGAAAATTAAGTTTTATATTTTTATTAAATATCTTAAAGGTCAAGGAACCCAGAGAAATCGATTTCACATTTTTCTGATTTTACCTTGAATTGCTAGAATTATTTTTAGTTAAAATCTATTTTTAAACTTTAAAAATTATTTTAAGCTTCAAAATTCAATATCTTCACTTATAAAATTAGGAAAAATATTCCAATTGTTCCTAAGTTTTTAGGAAACAATTTAAAATATTTCCATGAATTTTATTACTTTTTGGTGACTTTTATCATTTTTTAATTATTTAAATATTAAAGAAAGACTTAAAAATGGAATTTTTATTTTAATTACAAATTTAATTTTATAAAATTCATCTTATCACAGAGAACTCCAAAAACTAATTTTTATAATTTTTTGAGTTATATTTTAACTGTTAAAAATCATTTTTTTGTTAAAAATGACATTTAACTTAGAAAATCAATCTGGGTTATCAAATGAGCTCCGAATATTTTGACGTTTTGATGGGGAGTTCTATGAACTTTAAATTGTAGTGGAGATTAAAAACTAAGTCATTTTGATGTTTGTGCTTCTCAAAATTAATTTTCTTTGTATTTTAGGGTTTGTAAAAATTAGGTACATTCTTAATGACTTAGATGATGAAACATTTTCCAAATATTTCTTTGGCCATAATAAACCTTCCAAAATTATCTTGGAATTTTTAAAACAACATGCTAATTATTATGGTTAATTTATTCAAATAATAGACATAAATTTTAAAATTTTTGACCTCTGTCTAGAAATCTCCTCTGAGTTTGGAAAAATCAAAAGATGTTCCATAAGACAGAGGCAACAACATGCCAAAATTTCAAGCCATGGTGAAATGTCTACATGCATGGAGAATCAAAAGAGTCAAAATAGTGTTTAATTAATTAAAAAATAAAATATGCATCAAATAAACTTCAAACCATTTCCACATTGTTTTCCCCTATTGGCTGAGCACTAGAATATTTTTATTTTATTTTTCTGATTTTTTTACATCAGGATATGAATTTTTAAAGTTAGGGAGTATTTTTTCACTTATTTAAATCCTTTATTTTTCTATTTAAATGTGCAGCACCACCTCATCCTAGGTAGCACCAAACAGCAACACGGTGCGCTCCCATTCGCTGTGCTTTCCACCCTGGCATGCCACGAGGCCCGCAGTTCACTCATCAAGAGTTCATCCGGCTAGATCTCGTCGGCTGATGAGATAAACGCGTGATCGGACATCTCATCCTTTTTGAAAAAGACCACGCGGTCCCAAAGTTTTGGCTTAATTATTATTTGAACTACAAGGCCAGGGGAGGTGGCACGGAAGTCACATGAGCCAAGGGAAGGCTTTATTATGATTTACTCTTCAAGGGTTAGTGATGATTAGGGAGATTTTGCAAGTTGGGTCCAAAAATCGGTTAAAACCCCTTAATTTTGGGATTCATTGGTCCATAACATGATTTGGTGGGTTTTTTATGGTTTAGCCTAGTCCCTAGGAGGAGTTTGGTGGTTGTCGAGTCATAAAGTTGGTGGCTTTAAGGTGGCTAGACAAATTTTAGTACATCGGTCCAAGTGGGTCAATTTTGCTTAAAGTGTGTTTGGTTAGGCTAGCCATAAATTTGAGCCCAATTGATTGATCAACATTGTGTAGATAATTTTAATGAATATTTCTTTTGTGAATGATAGAAATGTTTTTGATTTCAATTGGTGGTTCAATTTGAAGGATTTTGGAAAGTTTGTCACTTTGGGCATGTTCAACTAGACTTGAGTCTAGATTAGGTTAGGCTTGGGCTAAGTCCAAATTGATTATTAAAAATGGTCAAAAGGAATGTCATGAATAGTTTTCAATATAAATTGGGTATCAATTTTGGGGCTAAGATAATCAATTTGGTGGAATTTTGAGGCATGGCCAATTTTGGGCACAATTGAGGATTTTTGGATTTTGGTTGAAATTAAATGAAATTTAGGCCTCACCAAGGCCAATTTAAGGTCAATTTTGATTTATAGGAGTGTTATGAATAGTTTAGGATTCAAATTGAGACCAATGGAGTAGGGCATGGGATTCAATTTGTAGAACCAAGTCATAGGGCCAAAATTGGGGGTTTGACTTAGATCAAATTTGGGCTCAAATCATGGGCTAATTGAGCATGGATTTGGTTTAGATTGGTCATATGGAAGGTGAATTTGAGTTTACAATTGAAATTAAGGAAATTTGTTGGGGGTTCTGGTCAAAATGGTCAAATTGGGTCTTGTGGTAGTTGAGAAAAATGAAATTGGGAATATTTGGAAGATTTTGGGAATATTTGGGATTTGAATTTTTGGAATTTTGGGCTAAGGATGGGTATTTTGGTAATTTGGCAAATTTTGGTATTTTGGGTGATTTGAATGTTTTCAAAAGGTTTTTAATGATTTTTTAACAAATCTGGGTATTTTTGGTAAATTTGGGAATTTTGACCAAATATAGGGTTTCAAGGGTACCTAGGTAATTTAGGGAGTTCAAGGGAAAAAAGGCCAAGTTGAGTATTTTTGGTAGAATTGGGGTGCCAACCACCATAAATGAGATATTGATCAATGGAAACCCCGTTTGGGTCCTCTATGTACTGGTCTTAGCTAAACCTTAGCCTAGGGCCTATGGGTTTAGGGGACCATCTACATTAGTCTCCCAAAGGATTAAGGGATCAAAGTTAAGAAACTTTTGGTTTGTATTTGTGAGTGATTGTAAGTAAGGTGAGTACCTTAGCTGTATACCAGCACCCAGGGTAAACCCTAAGGTAAAGCAGTTGTATGGGAACTCTCCTTGGGCTCCCAAAAAATGACCTCACCTACTAAGTGCTAGAGGTTAGGACCACTATGTGAAACTTCAAGTTGAGTAAAAAAGAGTTTAGAATTTCTAATGGTGATGTTTCTTTTTCTAGTTTTCTAGGATTAGTCAACAACAAAGTCCTATAGCTAGACCCTAGGCTACTAAAGAGGAAAAACTAAACCTTAAACAAAAGTGAGGTCAACAGGTTGTTGACCTCACTTTTGTGAGGTCCTTTTCATGCCATAAATGCCTAGGATTGAGCCTTAGAGTTTCTTAGTGACTTTCTTAGAAGACTAGAAATGGGTGCAACACCCACCTAACACTCTATACCTTCTATATATTAACTTAGGATTTCAATGGCTAAGCTCAAACCTACAAGATTTTGTTGGAATGATTGGGGTTTTGAACAAATATGAGCCTAAATTGACTTCTTATTGGTGAAAATTGACATAAGCTACTCCTGGAGCCTAGAGTCCTAAGGATCCCACTAATGACCCATTGGCTTTTTTAAGCCAAAGAAAAGCAATTTAGGCATGAGTCAACACTTATTCGAAGGAAAGATTTTATCGCTAACCGCATTACTCTAAAGAAAAAAAATCTTACTACATAAAAATCAAAACCCAAGGGTTGAGTGGCTCACCAAAATTGAACTTTGGCCCCTCCCATTTTATTCCAATACCAACTAACCCAAAAATTAACATAAACCATAAAAACATCAACCTAACCCTCAAATTTAAAATCACCAAAATTTACCAAAATTTAACTGGACCCAAGCTAACCTAAATCAAATATTCAATCAAATAATAAACAAGTAACTAATCATACAAACTAGAATAAAAACAAATTAAAAGCGATAAGAGAATAGTCATATAAAAATAACAATTAAATTAAAGAGAAAACCTGTATAATTAATCTAATTATTTAGTTAAGCTAATTATGATGACTTACTAAGCATAATCATATGGTGTAAACAAATAAATTTTTTAGGTTAGGCCAAATCACCTAAAAAACCCTAGTCCACGCCATATGGGAAGCCCATGGGCCCATTCATCATGGTCCATCCCTCATTGGTCAACCATGACCCCAAAAGAACTACTATGGCTCATAAGAATCACCATAATGCATGGATGACACAAAAGGCTAACATAAATTAATTTATGCTAAGAAACACCAAAACACAAAAGAACCTACTAAACCAAATGAGCTAACACCTGGCACCCAAGTCATCAAATAAAAGCTTCTCCAAACCTCTCAAGTCTTCTTCATGCCTCCTCCATCACCATTGGATCTCACCATGGTGAAAACATCAAGAATGGGAAATTCTTCCATCCCTTTGCCCAAGCTCCTGAAATCCTCTAGATCATCCTTAGAGAAGTTACCAGTGATCCCAATGCACCTCATAGAATTCTTTTATGGTCGTCTATTACTTTAAATAGCCCAAACCTGAGATCTCTACAAACATACTAAGCTCCCCGACCAACTTTCCAACCCTCCGAGCTCAAAAGCAAAAACATTCCCACTATCGTGAGCATCCCATCCCCTCCATTTAAAATCCTTAACATCACCGCCATTGCTATAATTCCTCCATTGAAATCCATGGATATTTATGACCTTGACATCAAACCATTTCAAACAACCATTTTAGAATTTCAAAAGCTTTACAAAGGCCCAATAACTCTTCGGTAATCAAAATTAGACTTTCTTGCACACCCTACCATAACCCTCAACAAGACCATAACCCCATTTGGTTTAGCTCATTGCTAAAACCAATTTCAATCCAAATTGAAGCAAGAAAAAGCTTTGTGGCGTCAAAGTGAATGTTTCCTACAACCATAATTAAGGTTGCACCTTTTGGGATAAGGTATGGGTTCAAAGCTCCTAAATTAAGCCTCGGGTTGGTTTTGTTATTAATAGTCAACCTTATAAATATGTTTCTCTCACCTAAATGAAGCGATAGAAAGAAATCTCATTAAATTTGGTTAAGTATTGAGGGATATCATAACCCTATAGTGCGGATGACTCTCGATTTGCTAACTCTTCGGGACGATGAATCAATGACATCTGTTTTGTGTATTTTAAATGAATGGCAGAGACCAAACCTGGTGAACCACGAGATTGAATCAACGCATCAGATCAATGTCACCTCAGCAGCCAATGTTGAAAGGGAAGGCAACGAAGAAGTGCCACTTGAACATTCAACAAATATGAGAATCTAGTAATCGTTTACTCATAAAAGTGGAAAATCTGGGAATTATGAATTAGTTAAATCTAAAGAAATCAAATTAAACTTTCAAAATTCATAACTTTATGACAAAAATTTACTATAATAAAATAAAAGAAACCTTAACACTCAGCAAACAAAATATGAAGTAATAAAATGAATAGAAAATAAATAATTTATATTTAATTTTATATTAATTAAATACCACATAAAGTATTTTAATTATAAAAAAATTAAATATAACACATAAAAATATGAAATTTTCATAGATCATTCTATTTGTCATTTAGGATTTTCCCTAATTTTTTCAAAATTAAAGGTCCTTCCTAAAACAAAAATTTTTAATTTCCAATAAAAATATATTTATTTTGAAAAATAAAATTTAAAAAATTATAAATCAAAATGAAAATTAAAAAGAGGAATTAAGGTTGCAACCATAAAAACTAAAATGAAATTTTTAACCTATTAAAAGTTAAAAAAATGAAATCAAAATATTATCGTTAAATTAGTAAGATTTCCAATTATGCATTTTAGCACAAATTATTTCTTAAACTTAAATTGAACATGAATATTAACTAATAAAAAATTAGGATCACACCCTAAGGAAAGCATTAAATTCAATTAATAATTAAAAAGGATAAATAAATAATTATCCCTTTTATTATGAAATAACTTAATAACCAAACCTAAAATTTTACTTGTGTTTAACGCATCTCGAGCCTAAGCCAACCTGGACTTATCTTAAGTTTTTTCTTAATTCTAGCCCAACTTAGACCTAACTTAATTCAAATTTTAAGCTTAACTTAGTTCTAACCCAACTTAGACTTAACTTAATTTAAATTTTAAACTTAATTTAGTTCTAACTCAATTTGTATATAACTAAGCTCTAACCCTAAATCAACTTAAGTATAACCCAACTTAGAACTAATTCAATTTTTAATCTTAACTTTGATCTAATCAAATTCAAACCTAATTTATTCTAATTTAATTTAAACATAACATAGGTCTAACCCAACTTAGACCTATCCCAACTTAACTCAAACTTTAAACTTATTTATGTTTAATGTAACTTAGAGCTATCCTAAGTTAACCTCTAATTAACTCAACTCTAACCCAATTTAGTCTTGACTTTATCAAATCCGAAGCTTAACTTAACCTAAACATAACTCAAGCCTAACCGAACCTTGACTTGACTTAACCAATTTCTAAACTTAAATTAATTTTAGCTAAGTCTAAGCTAACTTAGACTTGAATTAAACAAATTTTAATTTAACTCAACACCTAAGATAAATAAAAATTTACCAACTTGGGTCAACCCAACCTAACTTAGGCAAGCACAAACGAAACTTAATACAACCTAGGTTAATCCAACCTAACCTGAACAAACCCAAATCAAACTAAAACCAATTTGTACTAACCTGGCCTAGCTCAGGCAAACCTAAATCATGGGGGTACCTAATATAACCAGAGATAACTCAAATTATACTCAAACTAAATTGAACTAACATCAATTCAACTCAATGCCTGTAGACAAATCACGTTATGGCTTGTTTGACTTTTCTAAAGAGGTGTTAGAATCATCTTTTGATGTTAGAACTATAGGGTTTCAACATACATGACTCGTGATAGTCAATGCTTCATATGTAGCATCTCATAGCTTAAGACACCCACCCAGGACTCTCTAGCATTTGTTTGGAGCAAGGAGCTATGGTTGGCATTGATTTTGCTTTATCATGGAGAGCTTGTTATCATAGGAGATTATTCAAGGAACAAGACAAATATTATGTGTATTCTAGTGTGTAGAAGCCCCCACACATCCGTTTGGAGAATCTCAAAGCTAGGAAAAAGACATGGGATCATGCTACATGAGCTACCAGAAAATTAGGGTTTAGGGTGCCTTGGCTTAGCGCAACTTCTGGATGTGATTTCCTTTTAAATAATAAAATATAATACCAATTTTTAATTTTTTTGGGAGTACATTTCACTTACATGGAGTCTCTCGTAGCTTACTGATCAAAAAAATCCTCTATCAAGTAATCCTAATAAAATTTAGGGTTTCGGGGGTAGATTGGCGCTAACACGTCAAATCTAGTGGACTAGACACCAAAAATGTCTTCCTTAATATTGAAAACCAAGCCTATAAATATAAGACGCCAATTTTTTATGCTTGGGCGCTAGCCTCAGCCACCTACGCTCGTAAAAAAGCTAAAATGGACTTATCCAGAAAGCCAATAAAGAAGGCAGCACCTGGGTGGCACCTGTGTGCCAGGGGCCTAGCAACATGGTGCAAGATTTGGTGCTTAGTTTCCAAGGTCACAAAGCCTTGGCAGTAGTTCATTCTCAGGTCATGTAAATTTTTTTTTTGTGCTAATTTTACACCGAAGGTAGCTGAAATTACAGGGCTTGTGATGATGATCATTAGGATGCAAAAAAGGATAGAAAATACCTCTTTTATCACTCCTCTAGAAGCTTACAAGGAGGTTTTATTAAGAGAATTTTAGTTGAGTGGAGGGGGAGAGTAGATATTAACTTTGCGGAGCCTCATTTCCCTCATTGTTCTTCCATTCATTTTTTAAATCAATGGGTTGAAGGAGCTTCTTGATGAAAGTTTGGGAGACCACTTAGAGAGTGCAGATCCTTTGGAGAAAGCTTCTTAGGAATAATAAGTGATAAAGATCTTTATCTTCCTCTAAAAAATATTGTTAAGGAAGCTTAATTCTATCATTCTTCTCCACTTTTTCAACTTCTTCTTCCATATCTTTTTCACCTTCCCCCATCACATTTTTTAGATGTGTGAGGAGATATTTTTGCTTGGATAGCAAGAGATCAAGGTGCCTACTCACCATAACTATAGTATAGATTCATCCTAGCTTGGGGAAACATCATTGGAGCACTATAGTATCATCGTAAAATCTCTAAAAACTTGGTATTTTCTTTCATTGTCGACCCTAGGTTAATTTTGGATAGGTGGTGTCACTCCAGTCACCTACACGAGGTTAGTGATTCGGTCGATGATAGTTGAGATAACTATACTCCCTTGGAATGGACAATTATTTCATAGAGGTTGCCTTAGGTTAGGATGTTTGACACTCCTACTAAATAAGAGAGTTTTCTCTTGTGAACCACAGATCCATTTCAAAGAAGGTTAGAATTTGGCACGTTCAACCTTCCTTGGAGGGGTTGGGAGAGTCTGATCTTGAAGGATGGGAAAAACCTTATAGCTAGCCCATCCGACAAGATTTTAAAAGTTTGTAGGATGGAGAAATCACTGTAGATACACTACCCTATGAATGGTGAAGGACTTCTCTTACAAGAAAATAGTGTTTGAAGTCCTCTGCATTGTCACTTCAAAGTCTAAGGTAGTTATGTTGTAACTCTAAGAGCATCAACCATAGGTACCTACGTGAGGTTATTAGGTTGTGTTCCATGTGTCATGGAGCATTTTATGTTACATTGCTTATGTTTCTTGCTAGTAGCATATTTTCATATAGATCATGTTGTATATCATATGTTTGATTGTGTAAGCACTTTATGTAACTCAACCACCATGGCATGAGCGATGGATCCTTTGAGTTTAATCTATCATCACAAGAAGATCACTCAATCCTTTGGGTTTGGTCATTTAATGTGTATCTGCCACCCATTTTGTGCTCGATCAGCTGTCCCAAGCCAATCACTCAAACCTTTGGGTTTGTTCGGCCACCACAGGTCAATCACCTTATCCCTATGGTTTGATTGACTGCCACACGTTGATCACTCGCTTTCAGTTAAATAGTTTGCATCGAAGCCAATCAACTATTCATTGAGTCTGATTGACTGCATTACATTTTTCGACCCATCTCTTCCGTTCAACTGAACACCATGGCCTAATCAACCAAACACTTGCACGGTTGTATATTTTTGCATCATATTGCCAATTTATTTGCATGTGCATGATAATCTTTTTTTGAATCAATGTTTATGATTTGTCATTACATGTAAAAAATTTTGTTGCCTTGTATGCTTTGCATGTGGATGTTTGGATATCTCATTGATAGCCCATACTTAATAGTGCCTTCTCTACATATGATGTTGTTCGCATGGGGATGCACACTTGAACACTTTTAGAGGAGTTGGCTCACTTATTAGCAACCTATCTCTCTTGATGATGTTGCCTAGAGTGTCATAGGTACTTTGCATTGTGATAAGAATAAGTCATGCTTCCCAGCCACTCAACTCTTGTGAGGAACAATGTGTGTACACCTAAGTGTGCGATTCTCATTGGTAGGGATCACATCATTTTTTTGGTACTTTGAATTTTTGTATGATTGTAATTTACATGTCATATACTTGAAATTTTTTAATATCATATGCTTGATATTTATTCATGTCATATGTTTGACTATTCTTGTATGTCTATTGTGTAACTTGCATGTTTGCATGTGTGCTCAGTGAGTGCCCCTCGGGGTAAGGTGAAAATCATTTTCATAGATAGCTTTTACTCAATGCAAACTCATTTATAGTCAGTCTTTACGGGTCATATGACACTCTGAGTCCCAGGGCAGGAATAATTCCACTGTATATCTAGCCTAATTTTTACTGGTACATTCTGTTCGTGTGTTTCATGTTGCATGTTCAATCATTGTAGTCATTTGCATTATGCTCGCTTCAACCTTTTGGGGGCCAGTTGTGATTATTTCTTACTTCAATCAAGCAATCATAATGTGGGCTTCTTCTATGATTTTATGCTTGCCTGTTCACCTTAATTTCTTGTTATACTCATTAGGAGCGTGATTGATTTGTTGGTCGTGACACTCAATGAGCATTACCCATGAGGATACTGACCGTGATTTTATATATGCTTAAAAATATAAATATATAATGTTGCTGCTAAAGATTTACTTCCTCAGCAACTGTACCAAAACCTTAATAACAGTTATATATTCGATAAATATGGACATAATAAATATTCAATAATTGTAAAGTCACACTTATCAATGCAAGTATACGTAACACTCAAGTAATGTAGGGCTTTAATAGAGTCTCAGATATTGATCCCATAGGGAGTAAGATTAGAACTACGAACTAATATTTTAGAAAAGCAATACTTTAATCACAACAACAAAGTTTAATTTGCTTATCTGTCACTAATAGGCAATTGAAATAAAGATGAAATTTTGATAACTATTAAATAACTAATTATACTAATGAAAGTTCAAATATGATATTCAATATATAAGAAAGCATCCTTCTCCTTGTCAAGAAATTATAGTGAATGGTTAAAGTGAATTAGTTCAAATTATATTATGCCAAATTGGAGCATACCTATTATTTACTCTTTGGTCCAGGCATAAAGAACATTGACCAATCCTACGCTTGTTTACTGAATCTACGGCTAGACTGGAAGGATACCGGCTCTCATTTCGGATCTCCCACGTTCACCTCACCTAAGGGCTAACATCTACACTTCAGTAAGCAAATGATAGGATCGATTTGGGGACTTTAGTCTCTCACTCAAAAATTTCCAATTCTCTGCCTGATAATTTTATTTCTCTATTTATTTGCACCCAACTTCCATGANCATAAAGAACATTGACTAATCCTACGCTTGTTTACTGAATCTGCAGCTAGGCTGGGAGGATACCGACTCTCATTTCGGAGCTCCCAAGTTCCCCTCACCTGAGGGCTAACATCTACACTTCAGCACCCAAACGATAGAACCGAATTGGGGATTTTAGTCTATAACTCTAAAATCTCCAATTTTATGCCTGATAATATTATTTCCATATTTATTTGCACCCAACTTCCAAGANTCATGGCTTCACCAATTCAAATCACCATTTCATAAATCTCAAGACAAGGAGAAAGACAGAGAAAATTACTCAGATCTCATTTGAAAAATACAACAAAACTCCGAATTCATATATAAAATCAAAGTCATACAACGTAGAACAGTTAATAAACTTATCTCTAATTTATCCCTAAGAACACTCCTCAAAGTTCCTCAGAATCTCTTCCTTTCCTTACAACACACAAAATTCCTCTTCGAAGCAGCAAGGAAAGTGAAAGAAATCTCTCACTTTCCCTCCACTCTTACATTCTCTCGAAGAATTCCTCACAGTTTAGAATCCCTACACTAGTTTCACACTTCAATTTTGAGTCTCCCCCTTCCATTTTTGGCCAGTCTTCTCTTTAAAGATGTGGATGAGCTTTTCCAAGAGTTGTCTAAGCATCGCTTCAAAATTTGTCCTCATCCAAAGCCTAGTTGGTCATAACCGCTGAGCTCACCGACGGCGGCCTCAAGGGCACCGTTGGCAGACATTCTTAATGAATTAATTCTGGAGTCTCGGGAAAATCTCGCCGTTGGTGGAGTCGATGTCGCCGACGGCGCCTTATTTCAATTCTTCACATTTATGTCCTTTTTTCTCCAAATTGGCTCTTTTTTGCATATTTTTGCTCCAATGACCCTATTTTGTCATTCTTGCAACAAAACTTCAAAAATACTTTTCTTTAAAGTGTAATATCATCAAAAATAGTATAAAATCGGTATGAAAATCTCAACATAATTTCCTTTGGTCAAAATCCCCCAAACCTAACTATTACTTCNTTAAATTTTTCAATATAAAATAATACAGGTGGAAAGAAAAACTCTAAATATAAATCATACCTCAGCATTTTACGCATGTTCATCATTCTAAAATTTTTGCAGACCTTCTCAAAATTTTTACTTCACCTGGTTTGTAATATTAGAGGAAGCTTCTACACATATAAATCATTAGAGAAATTTCTGGGTAATAAAATTTTGAAATAAGTATAAAACTAAAATATTAAACAAGCACAATATTTCCTAACACAACCATAATACTACACAAAACAATTCCAATTAAAATGCAAAATAAAAATTATATTACATTCCAAAATACTACTCAACATCTATTATACTCACATAAAAATTTAATTATACACTAACTTTATAACAAAAATTAAAATTATCCAAGTGCAAGATAACAATAAAAATAAAAGTCCAAATACACATAAACATTTATTTCTATTACAAAAGAACACAAAAATGAAAGTATAAGTACAAGTACATCAATTACATGAAATATCAAAATCCAAAACTATTTCTTCATCTCCTTGATCAGCAGGTGGATCGGGCTGATACTGAATATATCGGGGGCACTCAAAAAAAGCAACAACAGGCTCACCTCTGTAGTGTCGAGTTTGAGCTTCGTAATAAGATAAATAAAAATTTAAATGCCTCTGAAGGTACTCACTATTATAATCATGTTGACGTTCTAAACCTCTAATCCTTTCATTTATTAATTATATGCTCTTCCGCTGCAAGGTCAACTCATTCATCAAATCAGTGAGGGTAGGGGAACTAGAAGGTGGAAGGTCATAACTTGTAGTGGGGAGATCTCTACTAGTAGATGGTTCTTGACTTCTACTTCCAGTTCTCCATTTCTCATGGAATTCATAAGTTTTCAAATTGGCTTTACTAATTTGTTTCATAGGGTAAAGCCATTCTTCATCTCCAGTTTCCACTCCACAAAGTTGGCAATGTGCATAAATAAGGCCAGGATGTCCTAGACCTTTACTGGTCTCACTCCTAGCCATAGTCAATATATTTTTAAAATTAATTCTACCCACATTTATAGTTCTATTATTCTGAATACAGAAATTCAGAATAGCTCTATCTTTATTTACCTCAATATGGTGATAAGTCAAGAACAGAGTAGAAGAAATAAAATAGCGCCACGCCTTAGAGGTGGCATTCAACATAGAAGCAGAAAAACTTACCTGTTCTCATTGTTTAATCTTCCACGTTCCTTTCCCATCAGTGAGAAAGTTGATCACATCATTCAGGGGGCAAAATAGTGCAACGCCTTAGAGGTGGTATTCAACATGGAAGCAAAAAAGTTTACCCGTTCTCCTAAGAAATGAAATAGTGTCACGCCTTAGAGGTGGCATTCATCATGGAAGCAGAAAAATTTACCTGTTCTCGCTGTATCTTCCATGTTCCTTTCCCATCAGTGAGAAAGTTGATCACATCATTCAGGGGGCCTTCCATAATACTGAAGGATTCATATTGACAACTATAAGAGTCTGAGACTTTGTAAAAAGTGTTGATGCGGGCGGCAGTAAATTTAAAAGGAAATCCCCGCACTTGAACGATTCCATCTTCAGAATAGAATACGTTAGCATAAAACTCCTTCAAAACATTTGCATCAGATTTATTGGTGGTGTAACAAAAGTTTTCCCACCTCCACTCAGAAATAACTCATTCAATTTCTCCTCCCGGACTTTCAAAAACTCAATTTTGTATACACTTCTTTCCTTTAAATATTGAAGT
Source organism: Phalaenopsis hybrid cultivar (assembly GCA_002079205.1). Taxonomy (NCBI): domain Eukaryota; kingdom Viridiplantae; phylum Streptophyta; class Magnoliopsida; order Asparagales; family Orchidaceae; genus Phalaenopsis; species Phalaenopsis hybrid cultivar. The sequence goes on along the minus strand of JXCR01107990.1, from coordinate 124,053 downwards.
AAATCTTGATTGAGCTTTTGCATTGATGAAGAGAGAGTCGTTGAACTCAATTTGTCTCTTTTTAAGTGGAGTCATTCCAAACTAATCAAATTATAGAAAAATTCCAAAATTTACTTCAAATATGCAAGTAACGGCTTACAATAGCAATTCTAAGAGTTCAATACTAAGATCCATCAATTTCTTCCCAAATTTTCTTCACATTCTCAAATTTCTTGGATCTCCTAAATATGGAAGAAATCCATGGTGAAAATCAAATATTTTTAACTTGGAGTGAAGCTCTTACCTAGAGATGATCAAATTCAGTGTTAAAAAACCTTGAAATTGCCTCTCAATCCAATATCTCTCAATCCCTAGGTCAAAAATTGTGTTTTTAGGAGGAAGGGCATTATGAATAGTGGCAGTTGATTGGTCAAAATTGCGATTGAAGGTATTTTTTCGTGATCTTGTCATTGGCGCGGTCGATGGCGCCTTCAGCGCACTCTATTGAAATTTTGAACCTAAGTCTCGGAAAAAATCCGTTGTCGAGGGCGCCGTCGGCGGGCTTTACTGATTTTGGTTCAAATCCCAGATTTTTGCAATTTTGATTAATTTCAAGCCTTAAAGAAATCTTTTCAATCATTATAGACATAATTTTAAGTGACTAAGGGATGTAGTAATCACAAATAAACATTCACAACACAAAACATTACTTATGTATATAAATTCCAAGGGGTACAATTTACGTTACATAACATACTTAAGTTTGGTATTTTCTCAACCTTAACACATTAATTTAGTGTCGTAATCCAAGCCACAACACTCAAAATGCTGAAAAAAAAACATCCTATGCTTAGTCTAAACTATACAGAGATCTAAAAGCATAATTCTAAAGCAAAAAAAATACAAAGTTCAAATTACATAGACAGAGAGACAGGTAGTAATATAAATATACTATTCATTAGATTCAGTACTAGATACTCCTCTGAGATCACCCATTGACTTCACATGAACGAAGAGGTTGTAGAAGGGTCAGAATGATAATTCTTCAGTAGAATCTTCTTCTATTAATTTCATCCTCCTCATCAGCTCTATCAAACTATCTTCTAAATGTCCAAAGTGCTCAAAATGTTCTTTCATCCTCTAGTCTAGATGATCGAAGAAATCAGAGATATTATTAATCGTATTCATGAAATTTTTTTCCTCCTCTTAATTCTTGATTCGATGCAAGATCACCAGAGACTTGTCAGGAATTAACGGTTGAACTGGCAGTGAATTCTGAGATGACTGATTTACTATAATGGCATCTTCAAAATCTGGGAATCTCTCAGTTGGATCCAAACGCTTCCAAGGTAGAAGTACCTTTTCCCAATTTTTGTAGGACACTTAGAACTGATTGCAAAGTGAGAAAATTGTGGAGGGGTGTCCAAGCCCATAAGTTGATCCATCAATAATCAGGCCCAAAATTGACTTTACAATTATTGATCCAATAAGTATCGACAGTCCCCTTTGGATGCAATAATTCAAAATATCACTTTCTTTAGAAACTTTACCAATCTTCATTTTCGGTAATAATTTCACATAAATGAAAAAGTGCCAGTGTTTTGAAATAAGATTTAGAAGTGTCGCAGAAAAACTAACATACTCGTTTTCTCTGATTTCACAGTCGTTAGTTTCGTCCGTTAAATATTGATAAATTTCATTCATATGGTTTCTCGTTGGGACAAAATTGGAATAGTGGCAGACAGGAATGTTCTCGATCATGTATAATTCATTGATTCGTGCAAGAGTGAAAGTGATCCATCTACCTCGTACATAAACGACTCCCTGGTTGATTCCATGTAAATTTGCATAGAATTCATTCACCACAAGAACAACCACTGCGGTGGTAGTACAGCACATCACTTCCCATCTTTACCGCACTATCATCTCTTCAATTGCAATAGAGGGATTATTCAATTCTCAATTTATGAATCCTCATTCCTTGATTAATCATTTCTTCATAAGTAACTTGTTGAAGATTTGCTGCGCTTCCGTACTAATAAACTTTTACCGATTAACAACTCACATTCGAGGATTATCGGAGGAATTGGACGCCATAAGAATGAGATTGATGGCGTTTCACTTCTTTTTGGAAAAATATGACTTTAGGAAATGAATTTATGAGTTTAAGATAGTAACTCCCACCCAAAAACAACCAAAACTCTCCATTCAAACTCCAAAAACTACCATCTCACCGGTCTCGCCGTCGGCAGGGTTGAGGGCACCAACGGCGAGCTTCTGTATTTTTTTTTCCTTGACTCTCATGAAAAACCCACCATCGGCAGTGTCGAGGGTGTCGTCGACGCCCAAGGCAGAAATTGCACAGTTTCACTCTAGTCTGAATGAGTTCCAATTTTTCTTTATGGATCCAATTTTTATGATGATTCAAGGGTAAATAAGAGTAGTTGAGATTAATAGTACGACAAAATAATGATAATTTCAAATAAAAACCACTATAATTGGAATAAAAATAAAGATAAATATGGTTTGCCTCCAATAAAGTGCTTAGTTTAACGTCGTCAGCCTGACATATTCATGTGTTATTCAGGTTGACTAATTATTAAAACCTCGTTAAAATTTGGTCTTTTACCCCCAAAATACGGTTTTAATCTATGTCCATTTATTTTAAATCTATTTCTAGTTTTTTTATCTTCAATTTCAACAGCTCCGTAAGTATAAACTTGAGTGACACTAAAGGGTTCTAACCAACGAGACTTCAATTTCCAAGGAAATAACTTTAGTCTAGAATTGTAAAGCAAAACTTCTTATCCTGGTTCGAATTTCTTTTGGTTAATCTTTCAATCATGCCATAATTTTAGTTTCTCCTTATAAATTCTGTCATTATCAAAATATTCATTTCTTCATTCTTTCAATTCATTTAATTTTAACAATCTCTTCTTACTAGTATCTTTCAGATTATAATTGAATTCTTTAATTGCCTAATATGCTTTATGCTCCAATTCCCATCTTTCAAATTATAATTGAATTCTTTAATTGCCCAACATGCTTTATGCTCCAATTCTACTCCAAGTCTTTCCAAAAATCAGTCTGTAAGGAGTCATTCCAATAGGAGTTTTATAAGCAGTCCTGTAAACCTATAATGCAGTATCCAGTCTAATGGGCCAATCTACTCTACTAGGGTTTACAGTCTTTTCAAGTATTTGTTTAATCTCTCTATTAGAAACTTTAGCTAACCCACTGGTTTGAGGATGATAGGCAATAGAGATTTTATGAATAATATTAAACTTTTTTGCCAATCTCTGAATATATTTATTCCTAAAATGGGATCCTCCGTCAATGATAATCATTCGAGGCATTCTGTATCTAGTGAAAATATTTTTCATTAAAAATCTTGAAACACTTTTAGGGTCACAACGAGGTAAAGCTTGTGCTTGAATCCACTTTGAAATGTAGTCTACTGCAATTAATATATATATAAGTTCTCAAATAAAGGAATAAATGGTCCCATGAAATCTAATCCCCAAACATCAAAGATTTCAACTTCTAACTTGAAGTTCAGAGGCATTTCATTTCTTTTAGATATATTGCCTACTTGTTGACATCAATCACAAGTTTTTATGTATCTATAAACATCCTTAAAGATAACGGTCCAATAAAATCCAGCTTGTAAAATTTTATATGCAGTTTTATCAATCCCAAAATGTCTTCCAAATTAAAAATCATGACATTTCTGAATGATTAGCTCAATTTCTTCATAAGGTACACATATTCTCATAATTAGATCCTTACATTATTTATATAAATAAGGCTCATCTCAGAAATATGCTTTCGCATCATGAATGAATTTCCTTTGTTGTTGCAGTGTCAACATATGAGGCAAAATATCACTAACAATATAATTAACAATATCAGCATACCATGGTATTTTCCACTCATTAATATTATAAAGTTGTTTATCAGGGAAACTGTCTGTAATTTCATTGTTGATGTCAGAAATTATAAATTTGTTCATTCGAGAAATTGTCTGTAATTTCATTGTCAGTGTCAGATAATCCTGATTTTCTAATCTTGACAAATGATCAACAATTTGATTATCAGTTCCCTTTCTATCAATAACATAATCAGCAATTTGATTATCAGTTCCCTTTCTATCAATAACCACAAAATCAAATTCTTGCATCAATAGCAATTTGATTATCAGTTCCCTTTCTATCAATAACCACAAGATCAAATTCTTGCATCAAAAGAATCCATCTAATCAACCTTGTGTCTGTAATTTTATTGTCGGTGTCAGATAATTCATGATTTTCTAATCTCGACAAATGATCAAATTATCAGTTCCCTTTCTATCAATAACCACAAGATCAAATTCTTGCATCAATAGTATCCATCTTATCAGTTCCCTATCAATAACCACAAGATCAAATTCTTGCATCAAAAGTATCCATCTAATCAACCTTAGTTTGAATCAATAACCACAAGATCAAATTCTTGCATCAAAAGTATCCATCTAATTAACCTTGGTTTGCAAGATCAAATTCTTGCATCAATAGTATCCATCTAATCAACCTTGGTTTAGCATCCTTCTTTCGCATCAACAAATTCTTGCATCAAAAGTATCCATCTAATCAACCTTGGTTTGACATCCTTCTTTTGCATAAGAACAAATGATCAATAATTTGATTATCAGTTCCCTTTCTATCAATAACCACAAAATCAAATTCTTTCAAAAGTATCCATCTAATCAACCTTGGTTTGGCATCCTTCTTTTGCATCAGATATTTAATAGTAATATCCATCTAATCAACCTTGGTTTGGCATCCTTCTTTTGCATTAGATATTTAATAGCAGAGTAATCAGTGTGCACAAGACATTTAGCCCCAATTAAATAAGATCTAAATTTATCTAAAGCATATAAAAAGGTGAGTAGCTCCTTTTCAGTAACAGTATAATTAATTCTGTGCATCATTAATAATTTTACTAGCATAGTATATAACTTTAAAAACCTTTTCATACAATTCTCTAAGGATAGCTCCAACAGCGTAATTACTAGCATCACACATCAATTCAAATGGTTTCTCTCAGTTAGGTGAAACTATAATATGGGCTGTGATTAATTTTTCCTTTAATAACTCAAAGGCATTTAAATTATTTTCAGTAAATTCAAATTTCTTGTCATTTTCTAAAAGTTGGCATAGAGGTTTGGTAATTTTGGAAAAATCTTTAATAAAACACCTGTAAAAACCAACACGTCTAAGAAAACTCTTAAGCTCTCTTATGTTAGTAGGAGGTGTTAATTTAGATATAACTTGAATTTTTGCAGGGTCTGCTTCCATACCATCCTCCAAAATTTTATGCCCTAATACAATTCCTCCTGCAACCATAAATTGACATTTCTCCCAATTCAGAACCAAATTAGTTCTTTTGCATAACTCTAAAACTTTTTCAAAATAATTTAAGCATGTGTCAAATGATGTTCAAATACAGAGAAATCATCCATAAATACTTCCAATCCATCATTAATTAATTTACTAATTATGGACATCATACATCTCTGGAATGTTGCAGGTGCATTACATAGTCCGAAAGGCATTCTTCAAAAAGCAATAGTTCCAAAAGGACTAGTAAATATTGTCTTTTCTTGATCCTCAGGAGTAATAGAAATTTGACAGTATCCGGTATATCCATCTAAAAAATAAAAATATTTGTGCCCAGCAAGTCTACCTACTATTTGATCTAAAAAGGGTCAAGGAAAGTGATCTCTCCTGGTAGCAGTGTTTAACTTTCTATAATCAATGCAAATATGTCACCCATTAACTTATCTGATAGATAATAATTCATTATTTTCTTTTGTCTTAACAGTCACTCCTCCTTTCTTAGGAACACAATGAATTGGACTTACCCACGCACAATCTTAAATAGGATATATATAATTCCAATGTCTAACCATTTCAAAATTTCGTTCTTAACTACTTCTTTCATCATTGGATTTAATCTCATTTGTGGATCAACTCTTGGTTTATACACCCACGCACTATCTGAAATAGGATATATAATTCCAGTGTCTAACCATTTCAAAATTTCCTCTGTGCACTATCTGAAATAGGATATATAATTCTAGTGTCTAACCATTTCAAAATTTCCTTTTTTACCCATTATCTGAAATAGGATATATAATTCCAGTGTCTAACCATTTCAAAATTTCCTTCTTAACTAATTCTTTCATCATTGGATTTAATCTCCTTTGTGGATCAACTCTTGGTTTATATTGTTCATCTAATATAGTTTTGTTCATACAGATCGAAGGACTGATTCCCTAAATATCAGCTAAGGTCCAACCAAAAGCTTTCTTATATCTTTTCAATATATCTAACAATCTTTGCTCTTGCAAATCATTTAATTCTGAAGATATAATCACTGGTAATGTAGATGAGTCTCCCAAAAACACATACTTCAAGTGGCTAGGCAATATTTTCAACTTAAGTACAAATGATTTTATAGTTGACAGAAATAGATTCTTATTAGCATTTTCCATAATATCCAGCATCTTAAATCTTTTCTGAACATAATCTAATTCTTCATTTTGTAATTCATCCAAAATAACTTCATCATTCTCTTCAAATTGTTCTCTCTCTTTGAAATGTTCTTTAAGATGTTCTTTCAATAGATGTTCACTAATTTCCATCTGAAAACATTCATTATCTCTTTCAACTGAAGGGTATTTCATAGATTTCACAATGTTAAAGGTCACTTCTTGATCATTAACTCTCATAATTAATTCTCATTTTTGAACATCTATCATAGCTTTTCCAGTAACTAAAAATTGTCTCCCTAAATTGATAGGTATTTCTTTATCTTCCTCCATATATAAAACAATGAAATCCACAGGAAAGATAAATTCATCCACTTTTACTAACACATCTTCCACAACTTCCTTAGGATATGTAACTGAACGATCTGCTATATGAAGAGTTATAGAAGTAGGTGATACTTCTCCTAATCCCAATCTTTTGAAAATCGATAGAGGCATAAGATTAATGGTGGCTCTCAAATCACATACAACTCTTCCATAAAATTTTTCACCAATAGCACACGATATAGTGAAACTGCAAGGATCTTTTAATTTTTCAGGAAGTTTTTTCTGAATAATTGCACTACACTCTTTGTTAAGTGCAATAGTTTCAATATCAGTGAACTTCCTTTTTTTTTTCAGAATATTTTTTATAAATTACACATAATTGGGCATTTGCTCTAAAGCTTTTACGAAAGGGAATATTTACCGTTAATTTTTAAAGAATTTCTAAAAATTTGGAAAATTATTTATTATATTTGTGTTGCTTCAATCTTTGAGGAAATGATGATGGAGGTTTCTCAACAGTAATTTTCATTGGTGTAAATTGATATTCTAAATCTGGGTATTCATGATTCTTTTTTTTTTCGATATCCACTTTCTCTTTTCAGTTTCCATTTCTTTTTGTACTGTTGTCTCCAATTCCTTTCCACTTCGTAATTGTATCACTTTTATCTGTTCTTTTCGTTGATCTTTAGGATTTGGTTCCACAGTACTAGGAAAAGTTCCTAATATTCGGTTATTAAGCGTAGTAGCGATATGCCCTAATTGATTTTCAATATTTTTAATAACAGTTCCTTAATTTTGCAATTGATTTCCTTGAATTTGTAATTGATTTCCTTGATTATGTAATTATTGACCCATGTTTAATATCAGCTCCTCCATAGACAACTTCTCCTTAATTTGAGTGTTACTGTTAAATCCTGGGGGAACAGAAGGTCTATGATTAACATTTCCTTGGTTGGATGAATTTCCTAATGGGTTCACTGTGTTTTTTACCCATTATTGATTTGTAGAAGAATTGTTATTCCAATTAAAATTTGGATGATTCTTCCAACCTGGGTTATAATAGTTTGAATAAGGGTTGTTAGGTCTATTAATAGCAATTAAAGTCTCATATGAAGGTTGAACATTCTCAAATTGCCCAGATGAATTCTCTTACATCATAGGAGGTGTTGGAGGATAATTCATCCCATAATGATCTAATTTCTTTGATATTGCAGCAATCTACAAAGGAATAGATATTGCATCAGAATCATGGATGCTAGCTACTCTTTTAGGATTTACCCGCTCAGAGGGTCAGAATCATGGATACTAGCTACTCTTTTAGGATTTACCCGCTCAGAGGGCCATTGAAAATTGTCATGGATACTAGCTACTCTTTTAGGATTTACCCATTCAGAGGGTCATTGAAAATTGTTGGTCATGATCTAATTTCTTTGATATTGCGGTAATCTGCGAAGCTAACATAGATATTACATCAGAATCGTGGATACTAGCTACTCTTTTAGGATTTACCCGCTCAGAGGGCCATTGAAAATTGTTGGTAGCAATATCTTTTTAGGATTTACCCGCTCAGAGGGCCATTGAAAATTGTTGGTAGTCATTTCTTCTATTAATATTAGGATTTACCCTTTCAGAGGGCCATTGAAAATTATTGGTAGCCATCTCTTCTATTAATGATTAAGCCTCATCAAAAGGTTTTGACATTAACGAACCACCAGCTGCAGCATCTATAATCGGAAGAGATCCCACTAATCCATTATAAAAGGTTTGAATTATTAACCAGTATGGTAACGAATGATGGGGTATCCCACTAATCCATTATAAAAGGTTTGAATTATTAACCAGTCTGGTAACGAATGATGAGGGTTCCCACTAATCCATTATAAAAAGTTTGAATTATCAACCAATCTGGTAACGAATGATGATGGCTTTTCCTAAGAAAACCTTTAAATCTCTCGCAAGCTTCATATATTGACTCTCCACCAACTTGACAGAATAATGTTATGTCATTTCTAAGTTTAGCAGTTTTGGATGGAGGGAAATATTTGGATAGATATTTCTGTGAAATTTTTCCCCAAGTTCTAACAGATCCTGGTGCTAATAAATTTAACCACATCTTAGTCTTAACCCTCAGTAAAAAAGGAAAAAAGTCTATGTCTAACAGTATCGTTTGAAACTCTATCTTCNTGGTTGACTCTAGGCCAAGATCTTAAGGTTTTAGTGTGGACGGGCATGAGATCATTCCATCGGGGATGATGATAGAGAGCCATTTGATCAAGCGTGTATCAAATGAACGGGGGAGATCGAGCCGGACAACGCTTTGGGACATAAACCACGGGCCGAGTCAGCAGCTACTTGGACGACGGCATTCAACCAGAGCGCGCCATGCATGCCTTCGGAGCTGCCTAGGATCTAGTCAGCACATGCTGTTTAAATAGATAAATAGGGCTTTTTCCTATTTATTTAAAAAAATCCATAACTTTGTGTAGAAAAATCACAAAAAATAAAATAAAAATACCCTCTTGCTCAGTGAACANACACCTTCACAAGAGTGAAAGAAGCCAAAGCCCCATCAAATTCCCCTTCCACAGAGCCTCTACCATAGCTTTAGACCAACGCCTGAAAACGAGCTTGGTCGAATTCACCCTTAGACTTCACACCAAGACCAGGGACTTAATCCCTAGCCTCCTTGGACCCCAACAAACGTGCCAAGCACCTCTGATCGAAGCTTCCTATCTCAGAGCAAAGGTATAAAACTCCTCCTCCTCCCAAGCTTGTTTTGATCCTCCATTTACTTAAGCTTGATTTCATGGC
>JXCR01107990.1:89334-111244 GCA_002079205.1 Phalaenopsis hybrid cultivar | reverse complement strand
GTCTGATTTCGTTGAAGAGTCCTACCCTTTGAAATTCCTTGAAGATAACATTTCTTGATTTTTATCGAGAGTTTTCTTAAGTGACTTTGGTCATTTAAGATGTAATTAACTATAGGGGCTTGCCCTTATAGGAAGCATGTCCAAACCCAGCTTAATATAAACCCTATTTAATCTTTTATATTAAATAAGGGAACTTGTTGGCAAATACAAAGGTTTCGCAGACCAAACAGACGTCATACGTTCCTTAGTTTATTTGATCGAGCCTCATCCTCAGTCTTGTGTTTATCCTTCGGGATAGATACAGGATTTCAGTTACACTGCTCTTTCATTTTAAACTATGAAAATTATGGGGTCAATTTGATTTCATACTTCAACTTTCTTCCGAGGTGTGCAACGGGATTTCGATTCTGACGAACGACAGCTTCTTACGGGTAACCCCACAAACCAACCCCCGAAATAACGCCGACAATGAAGTCAAAACTTTGGAGCAAGAGGTTTATATTGGTAATGTGGAGGAAAATAAATTGATGATTGCACAGAACAACCTTCTTAGTACCATTGATTATCAGGAAAAATTCCTTAAACAGAAGGCAGCTATGAATATTTTCACTAAAGGGGCTATAAACACCATATTCTTTCATGCCTATATAAAATATAAAATAAAGTACAATACAATCCATGCTATTCAAAATGCCAATGGCCAGTGGTTACATGATAATACTGATATAGCCAATGATGCCATTAGCTATTACAAAGAATTGCTAAATCAGGATCAATACTTTAGACCCCCTATTGAGAAGACACACTTTCTTGCTGAACTGAACTACACTGCTAGCCTCAAGCTTACAGATATCCCCAATGAAAAGGAAATTTGGAATGTTATCCGCTCCATAGATAGCAACAAATCTGCTGGCCCTAATGGCTTTACTGCTAAATTTTACAAGAAGTCTTGGGAGATTACTAAGGCTGATGTTATTACTGCAGTAACAAGCTTATTCCAAGGTAACAATATTCCAAAGTATTTTTGTGCCTCCACCACTATGTTTATTCCTAAATCTGATATACAGCAGAATTGGAATCATTTCAGGCCTATCTATTTGACCACTGTTATTAGTAAAGCAATCAGCAAAATCATTGTGAATAGGCTACAACCTCACCTGGATTCCATAATTAAGCCCAATCAAACAGCCTTTGTGAAAGGTAGGTCCATCATTGAAAACACTCTTCTGGCTTAAGAATTATTACAGGACTTGAACAAAACTTATAGAGGGGGCAATATGGTATATAATCTGGACATAAGGAAAGCTTATGATACCATAAGCTGGGATTTCATAATGGAAGTCCTTATTGCTAGAGGCTTTAACATTGATTTCTATCACCTGATTAGGAGGTGGCCACATAACAATGAATACTCTATTTTGATAAATGGTCAAGGGAGGGGTTCATTCACTGCTTCTAGAGGGTTAAAGCAAGGGGATCCATTATCACCCAACATTTTCATACTTGTTATTGATTACTTATCTAGAATTCTTGATGAAGCTCTTCTGAATCACAGTCACAATAGATACCATCATAGATCCAATATTGTAATTACCCATTTACTGTATGCTGATGACATAATGGTCTTCATGAGATCCAGCAAGAATGCTATAAAAAAAGTTTTCAATACACTACAAAAATTCCAAGCACACTCAAGAATGTTCTTCAATCCAACAAAGTGTCAGATGGTCTTCTATAAACATGCCTCCTCTACTCACAGACATTGGGCATCTGAATACACTGGTTTTACAATTTTTAAACTCCCAATTAAGTACCTAGGGGTGCTTCTTATCACTCGTAGAACCANTAGTTCTTCTTCCTTTAGATTCTACAATAAAATGTTCCAAATTTGAACCAATCCCCTTTCACAGCTTTACATATGATTTTGTTGAAGAGTCTCACCCTTTGAAATTCCTTGAAGATAATTTTTCTTGATTTTTATCGAGTCTTCTTAAGTGACTTTGGTCATTTAAGATGCAATTAACTATAGGGGCTTGCCCTTATAGGAAGCATGTCTGAACCCAGCTTAATATAAAACCTATTTAATCCTTTATATTAAATAGGGGAACTTGTTGGCAAATACAAAGATTTCGCAGACCAAACTGACAAAATACATTCCTTAATTTATTTGATCGAGCCTCATCCTCAATTCTTGTGTTTATCCTTTGGGATAGATACAGGATTTGATGTACAGTGCTCTTTTGTTTTAAACTATGAAAAATATGGGGTCAGTTTGATTTCATACTTCAACGTCCTTCTGAAGCGTGCGACTGGATTTTGATTCGAGCGACCGAAAGCTTCTTACGGGCAACCCCACAAACCAAACCGAAATAATGCCGATAGCTTTCTGGCGACTCCGCTGGGGACAGCTTTTCTCTCCATACAAATCAAGAAATATTATCTTCACACATCGGTAATGTGTCCATGTCCCCCTTGGACCAAATTACTCTTCATCTGTTAGCGTACTTTACTCATTTCTATCTTGGGAAAGTACAACTAACTCCTTGGACTTCAGGACTAGCTGTTCAACCATGTTTGAATCAGAGGGGTTCAGAAGGCCATTAAGGACTCTTTAAATTTTCATGAGGGGTCGGACCCCCAATACGTGTATTGGTGGATTAACTCCACCTGGGCATTTTCTGTCAAGAATTGGGTCTCGCACTGGGTCCTAAACTTTTTGACAATTCCTTTTCACATTTGTTTTGCTGCTTCGCAAATTAAACCAATTTGTGTTGTGCACCGCACACTTTAAAATATTAATTAATTTTACACTTTTTTAAATAAAAATGTTAAAATTACCTGTAAATTATGACCCGCCCAGTCTACAGATTAACATCTACTTTCAGTGCTTGCACTACGGATTACGAGGTTTTTCGCCATATAGCTAACCCTAAAACTTTCTGTTTTAAAGCCTGCTGCGATGGCCTACCCAATGCTGACCTTTTCCTGCAACCTACCAACGGACCGCAACGCCCGTAATGTCGCTCCCACCATCAAGTTTGGAGCTGATTTGAAGACCTCGAGGTTATCCTCGGGAAAGCCCCGTTCGTGGTAATGAAGATCGCTGCCCTGGAAGTTCAAGAGCCGTCTGCAGAATACAGTTTGAACTGCCTTCAAGACTTCCCTGCCGGCAAGAAGGTTAAAGCTGCTACCGTCACAACACCCACCAAACCTGCTATCCCCGCTGCTGCTAAGGGGAAGGAAGTGATGATTGTTGAAGATTTGAGTAAAGGATTAACTGTTCCGCCACCCGTGTTTGAGATCGGGTCAAGCTCAAGGACTGTACCACTGACCTGAACTCAAAGGAGGAACCACAATAGGAGAATTTGGAGGGCCATCAAAGCCCAGACTCCTGAGAACACACCTGATGAGGAGGAGCATCTTCAAGTTGAAGAGGTATTACCAGAAATTTACCCACTCCTACGAGGGAGTAGATTCCATCCTTTGACAGATACTAATGGATATGAGAGTATCCAGAAGATTGCTGCCACATTACCATCACCACATGGACATGGTGAGAAGGGAAGGAAATTCAGCCCCGTCACCCGAGTCAGTGCTGTCTTCAAAAGGCTTGTTATTAAAGAAGGATGTTCTGTTAGTGAATTACTTAAAAAAGTGGGACATGCAATTTCCCCTCATATGAAGAATAAAATTTTGAAGGATATTAAGTTCACTAGAAAATCTCATAGGTCGACTATAAAGTCACCTACTCGTGTTCCCGTCTAGCTCCGTTTGGGAAACCGAGTTGATACTGCTATGCTCACCACCGATCATGCCACCAGAACCACAGGTCGTCGGCCGATTAAGTCAAGATTGGGTCCGAGAGGTTTAACCGTTATTCTTACAATCATAGAAAGAAAGACAAGACGATTACCTGACGTTGTAGCCGGTCTACACCACGGGGAGCATACCTTCCCTCGACATAACGATGTCTTTACTAAGATGCCCCGTCCTGAGGCATCATCGTCAAAAAAGAAAAAGGTTTGGGTACCCATGGTCGCTGCACCAATACAGTTCAGTGAGCCTGCAAGACATGAAGCAAAACCAGTGCCTGAAATATCTGACATTGTCGCAACAATAGCTAGCGAGAGGGCGGAACAAGTTAAGGATTTCCATCAAGGTCCTCCAGATCTTAAAGCAATCAAGGAATCGATAATTGAGGAAAATTTTAAGAAACTCAGGATTGAGATTTCTGAGTTGGCTCGAGAACACGGAGTTTTCGTCGATAGTGACAATGAGTATTTTGATTACAGTGATTACTTGGAGGAAGATTTCATGGATGTCCATGTGATCGAAACCAAAGCTACCACATCTTCGTGTGAAGCTTAACCTCACACTGAAGAGAATGCCGTAGATGAGCTGCGTAGGGTTACCTTCCTCAGGGATGAGCAAGTTGTTCTACTGCAGAAAAGAATAGAAGAGATGACTGCAGCTATGACTGCCATGGCCACCATTTAGGGGCAATCACAAGCACCATGATTGGCTTCTCCAGAGATTAATCAGCCAGAAATCATACACATCGCAGATCAAAGATGGGAGGCTACTTTGACAGACAAAGAAGAACAACCAAAGAAGGATTCCCCATCAAGTGTCATGCCAGAAAAAGAGTTCAAGCAAATGGTTGAACAAGTATGGGATGCCTTAGCTCAGTCCAAGGGCGGTGCATCAATTTTAAAGGGCAGACCTTACCCGGAGGAGTTTGATGTCATTCCTTTACCCAAGTGCTTTGTAACCCCAAACTTCAAGATATTCAATGGGACAGGAAACCCCAGACAACACATAGCACATTTTCGAGCCAATTGTGGCAACATAAGGAATAGCGAAGCTCTACTTTGTCAGCAGTTCGTTAGTAGCTTATCAGGGATTGCTTTCGACTGGTACGCCGACTTGCCCAACAGGTTAGTTAAAACATTTTCTAAGTTGGAACAGTTATTTGTGAAAAGATTTGTTGGGGCGTAGCATCATGTGTCTATTGGAGAACTCATGACGGCAAAGCAGAAGCCTAGTGAAACCTTGACAGACTATAATTTGAGGTGGAGAAACCTTAGCATGAAATGTGAACCTCAGCTACAGGAGCATCAAGCATTTGAGATTCTACTCAAAAGCATTCATGGGCCAGTAGCTTTCATGCTTAAGGGACTCACCATCAAATCCTTCAAGAAGCTACTCAGTAAAGCCAGCAGTAAGCAAGAAGAAATGAAGCACATGGAGCCACATGAAAAGGCTAAGGTGACCAGAGTATTCAAAAAGAAATCAAGGGTAGTCGCAAATGTGGACAAAGGAAAGCAGCCGCTAAAGATATATGCAGAAGATCATCACCAGTCTTCGTCACAGTACCCTAAGAAATAGAGCAGTCAATCCAACCAACGACCGTCTCAGGAGGGATCACCTCGAACAGCGGGTAAAAGAGTATCCCTATTAGAGCGACAGAAAGTTGTTTACTCCTTCAAAGAAGAAGCTGTACCTAAAATATTCAAAAGCTTGATGAAGAAACCAGAATTCAAACTACCTGATCCAAAGAAACTTGATATTCAAAAGCTTGATGAAGAAACTTGTTTACTCCTTCAAAGATGAAGCTGTACCTAAAATATTCAAAAGCTTGATGAAGAAATCAAGAATTCAAACTACCTGATCCAAAGAAACCCGAAGAGGTAGATAAGAAGAATGAACCAAATTATTGCCCGTACCACCGGTTGCTTGGACACACTATAAACAAATGCTTCATCTTTAAAGACTGGCTTGAGAGGAACCTCAAGGAAGAAAACATTACAATCCCGAAGGAATATTTGAGAGAACCTGAAAAAGGTTCCATAAACATGATTTCAGCTGAGTCAATCTCCCCAATTGATCCATATGTCGGAACAGATGGATGGAGTACAACTTGGGATGAATTCCAGAGGGCCCTCAATTGGATACAGGATTCATCGAAACAAGCTTCTACAAATACCGAAGAAGGATGGAATAAGGTATGGAGCAGATCATCCAAGAAGATACTGAACAAGCTACAGTCTGCATCAAAATAAGCCTCCATTCAGAGTCTGCAACACACTGAGCCCAAGATGAAGATTTCACCAGAAAATCCGTCATCGTCCAGGACAAAGAACAAGAAAAAGAAGATCGCCACTGCCAAGATCGATAGCACTGGGGGTAGGATAGGGGCTGCCTCTACTAGATTGGTTATCTCGGATTCGGGGAAGAAAGTCCTCTAGCCCTTGACTTTGTATGATTATCTTTTTGTCCCTCCGGGGTCTTATGAATATAATGGTTGTGATTTAGGCTTGTATGATTATCTTTTTGTCCCTCCGGGGTCTTATGAATATAATGGTTGTGATTTCGGATATTTTTTGACTATTTCTGGTAATAATTATCTTTTTGTCCCTCCGGGGTCTTATGAATATAATGGTTGTGATTTCGGCTACGTTCTGACAATTTCTGGAAATAACGTGACTGATTATAACCAAGCTAGTTGCGATCTCGATCCCCAAAATGATCCTCAAATCGTACTTGAGTCCGATGAACTTGTTGTCAAGTCTAAAGAAGACATCAATGATATCGCTTACGACAACACTGATAACGAACAACCAACTCTCGAGCGTCATGGTGCACCGCTCGCCATCAACTTAGATCTCTCTGACGAAGAGGAAAAGACACCAGAAGAATCAACAATGATATCTTAAGAAGAAGAAGTCACAGAAGTCAACTTAAGAAGCAGGAAAGTGTTACCACCAAGAACAGCTCCAACAGACAAAGGAAAACAGATAATGACTCGAGAAGAGATACCCCCACCTCCACAGGGAAAGAACCACATAATCAAGATAAAATTGGAGGACTGTAGAAAGTAGACTACAACATGCTAGCTCATCTTAGGAAGTTGCCTGCCCCACTAAGCATCTACGACGCTCTGATCCTATTAAAGGAGATGAGAGAATCTCTAGTTACAGCTTTGCTAGATCCAGAAATTTGCATAGCTCAGTTGGCTAGCACATCCTTAAATGAAGTTTGCTCATTGAGAGAACAGTCAGGGGTAACCTTTACAAACAAAGACTTGCTGCTCGGTACCGCCGACCACAACCGTCCGCTCTACATCTCCGTCAACATTGGCAGATTTGTGTTATTCAGAGTTTTAGTGGTTCCTGGAGCATCTCTTAACTTGATGAGTCTACGAACGTTAGCATATTTGGACTTCGACGTTCAGGAGCTTATCCCTGATAAGATGATGTTAAGAGGATTCAACCAAAAGGGAGAAAAGGATCAATTACATTACTTATGAAGGTTGGAGAACTCGTAACAACCGTTAAATTTCATATCATTGATGGATCAATTTCATTACTTATGAAGGTTGGAGAACTTGTAACAACCATTAAATTTCATATCATCAATGCCGAGACTTCTTTTAACGCTCTATTGGGTCAACTGTGGATTCATGAGCATAACATGGTTCCATCATCCCTACATTAGTGCATTAAATACTGGAAAGATGGTCAAGAAAATTGCATCAAGGGAGATCTACAACCGTTTTCAGTGCATGAAGTTGGTATCCATGAAGATGCTGCCTACTACGCACCTCCAAAGAAGACTGTCTTCTTGCATGAAATTTTGACACACAAACATAAAGATTTAGAAGGATCACAAAAAGGAGGCCAGACTACTCCGCTTCAACGACCTTCTACCACTCCCCCAAAACGAGTTGGTGGAGGTTCTTCTAGTTCACGCACCCGAGGTCGAGGCCGGGGACGCGGACGAGGAAAGATCATGTTAATTGTTGAATAGGACTAGGCCAACTATCAACATTGGTGATGAAGACAGTTCTGAAGATGAAGTAATGATGATAAAACAGAAGAAGCCTCAGTACGAGATATCCCTAGAAGATATGGAGAAGAGTGAATATGAAACAATGTATGATCGCATAAACCACTATGTGGATACTATGACCCTCACTCTGATTCTCCCTCAAAAGGTTGAGAGTTTAGAGGTCAAGAAAGTCCATAGTGTTGGTTCAAAGCCAATCAAATTTTACCGTGCTTCTACCTCTACTTAGCTTGAAACATATATAAATTTGGATGTTGGTTCTAGTGAATTAATGGAATTGCCTTTTGGTTACTTCTCGCCTTGTGTGCAAAAGTTATTTCAACAAGGACATTTATTAAAATAAATGCCAAAAGATAAATTTCAACTCTTTGAAAAACTATGGAATACTAAAAGACGACTACCAATTCAAAAGAAGGTCTCGGATTTGGCACAGTTGGATCAGTTGATGATTCTGAATTTTGCATCGTTGTTACTAGTGAGTCAGAAATAGATTATCTCGATATAGATGATGACTCTACTGATCAACCAATAGGAGATGCTCCGCCAGAATTTGAGGAAGACATTAAATCCACTATCGATGAATTGAAAGAGATGAACCTCGGGACTGAAGAACAACCCCGACCTACATTTATAAGTTCTCTACTTGATGACAAAGAGCTTGTAAAACTGGTCAAACTATTTGTAGAATTCAAAGATTGCTTCGCATGGAGCTACGATGAAATGCCAGGACTGTCAGCAGAGGTTACAGTCCATAAACTTTGGGTGGACAAGAATGTAACCCCAGTAAAACAAGCTCCCGGGAGAATGCGCCTCTAAATAGAACAACAAGTCATCGCCGAGGTGAAGAAGTTGATAGACGCCAAGGAAGAGCAGTACCCCACGTGGTTAGCCAATATTGTACCGGTTAAAAAGAAAAATGGACAAATTCGTATTTGTGTCGACTTTAGAGATTTGAGCAAGGCATGTCCAAAAGACGAGTTTCCACTACCTATACCGGGAATGATGGTGGATATCGCTTCAACACATTAGATTTTCTCCTTCATGGACGGATCATCGGTGTATAACCAAATCAAAATGGCTCTGAAAGATGCAGTGCTATGCCATTCGGCCTAAAGAACGTCGGAGCGACATATCAGCGTACAATGACGAAGATTTTTGACGACCTCATTCACAATAAAGTAGATTGCTACGTAGATGATCTGGTCATCACAAGCAAACGAAAAATAGACCATTTGTACGATTTGAGGATTATGTTTGAACGGTTACGACGATATAACCTTAAAATGAATCCTCTAAAGTGCGCATTTGGCGTCACCTCCGGGAAATTTCTAGGATTCGTTGTCCGTCATCAGGGAAACGAGATCGACCCGGATAAGATTAAAGCTATGTTAGAAATGCCTCCCCCTAAAACCTTGAAGCAGTTACGTTCTTTCTAGGGGAAGTTGGCATATCTGAGACGCTTTATTTCTAATCTCTCAGGTAGGTGTCAGCCTTTCTCGGCATTAATTAAAAAGGACACCAAATTTATTTGGGAAGAAAAATGCCAGCGAGCCTTTGAGGACGTTAAACAATATTTAATGACACCTCTTGTTTTGGCAGCCCCTATCCCAGGGAAACCGTTGATCCTTTATACCGCGGCTTTGAATGATACTCTTGGAGCCCTCTTAGACCAAGTCAATGAGGAGGGAAAAGAAAATGCTCTCTACTACTTGAGTCATCGTCTAATACCGACGAAGATAAGGTATCCACCTATTGAAAAGCATTGTCTGGCATTAATTTTCACCCTCAAAAGCTTAGACATTACATGTTTTCTCATAAGATCACCTTAATTTCAAAAGTTAATCCATTGCAGTATTTGATGACCCGACCAACACTCTCCGGACGTTTAGCGAGATGGTCAATGATTTTATTGCAATTTGATATAGCTTTTGTGCCCCTCCGTGCAATCAAGGGACATATTTTGGCAGACTTTCTTGCCGCACACCCTCTGCCAGCTAGGTCCTCTCTCAACAACGAGTTACCAGACGAGCAGATATGATAGATGGAATTTTCCAATATGCAGCACTGGGAAATGTACTTCAATGGTGCTTCGTCAGCCAGGAATGGCAAGGGATCAGACATAGTTATACCAGGCGAGGCAGGGATTTGTTTGATCTTTATCACGCCAGATAAGGGTATGTTGAGGTTCTCATACCACCTGACGGAGCCATGTACCAATAATGAAGCATAATATGAAGCCTTAATCATCGGATTGGAATTGACAATTTCGATGGATATAACGAACATTGTCATTTATGGTGACTCTCAACTTGTCATCCAGCAAGTCACCGGACAATACAGAATTCTGAAACCAAGATTAAAGAATACCATCTGTAAGCGATGAAGCTCCTGGAGTAGATTCCTGAGGTGACTTTCTACCAGATTCCTCGGGGAGATAATGCTCATGCCGACGCTTTAGCAAAACTTGCTAAGGAAATGGCGTGTCCCCCGGAGGATTCCATCGAAGTCACGGTGCAAGGAAGACGAGCCTTGTCTCGAAGCGAATTCAAAACTCTACACAAACTTGCAAAAGAAGAAACTGTAAATCCAGTTGCAGACATCAACAAAGATTGGCGCAATCCATTAATAGAATATTTGCATACTGGAAAGCTGCCATAGGACAAGTCTGAAGCACACCACATCCCAAGAAGGGCCATGTCTTACGCCCTGGTAGGAAATATTCTCTACAGAACATCGTTCGACCAAATGTGGCTACGGTGTTTGAGCAGAGATGAAGCACAAAATATTATCAAAGAAGTACATGCTGGATTATGTGGCGCTCACCTGTCGGGACCAAAAATGAAAATGAAGATTAAAAGACTCAAATATTATTGGCCAGCAATGATGTTCTATTGCGTGGATACCATCAGAAGATGTCACTAATGCCAAGTGCATGGGGTGATCTTACACTAGCCTCTGAATGTGCTACCCCCAACTGTTGCCTCGTGGCCATTCGAGTGTTGGGGCACAGACATAATATGTCCGATAGACCCTCCATCTTCTAAAGGACACAGGTTCATACTTGCCGCTATAGATTACTTCTCCAAATGGGCAGAGGTAGTACCATTACGTGAAGTTACGACACAACACGTCCTTCAATTTTTCAAAAGCTAAATCGTCTACCATTTTGGAGTACCGCGAAGAATAATCTCTGACAATGGGACAACTTTGAAAAGCACAAAGATCAACAATTTTGTCAGAAGATATGGGATAGATTGGAGATACTCTACAATTTACTATGAAAGATCAACAATTTTGTTCAGAAGACATGGGATAGATTAGAGATACTCTACAATTTACTATCCCAGAGCAAATGGTCTGACTGAACAGAAGACATGGGATAGATTGGAGATACTCTACAATTTACTATCCCAAAGCAAATGGTCTGGTGGAAGCTTTCAACAAGACAC
Source organism: Phalaenopsis hybrid cultivar (assembly GCA_002079205.1). Classification (NCBI taxonomy): domain Eukaryota; kingdom Viridiplantae; phylum Streptophyta; class Magnoliopsida; order Asparagales; family Orchidaceae; genus Phalaenopsis; species Phalaenopsis hybrid cultivar. The sequence continues at coordinate 99,947 of JXCR01107990.1, read as the reverse complement.
TGGGACAGATTTTGAAGAAAACACTGGAAGAAAATAAAAGGAATTGGCATAACAAGCTGTTAGAAGCACTGTGGGTCTACCGGACGACTTTCAGGACTCCCACTCAGTGTACACCTTATATGCTCGTGTACGGGACTGAGGTCATGCTACCGCTAGAGATCCCGACACCATCTCTCAGAGTCGCCATTGCCAACCAACTTACAACAGAAGAAAGCACAAAACTCATCCTTAAAGAACTTGAGAGTATCGAGGGAAAATGATTGGAAGCACAGCAACATTTGGAGCTCAACCAGGAAAAGATGGTACAAGCCCATGACAAATTGGTCCGCCCAAGGACATTCAAAATTGGTGACCTCGTACTCGTGCTCAAAGAATAGGTGGAAAATTCGAGCCAACTTGGGAGGGACCATTTGTCGTTGAGAAGGTTTATACAGGAGGAGCCTACCAGTTAGTGAACTTCTGGGGTGAAAGACCCATGTTAACGATAAATGGACAATACTTGAAAACCTATTACGCAACCTGATGCTGCTTAATGTTGCTTACCTCTGCTTGCCTCTGCTTGCTTTGAAAATTTTGAAAACTTGATTGTTTTAGGGTTATCTATATGGCCATATGTCTATGACTAGAGTTCCCAAATTTTAAATTAATCTCATATATAATTGAAATTTTCAGAAAAATTTTTGAACTTTACACGTTCTCTTTTCTACTTTTAGATTTAAAAATTCCATTAAATTAAAAGAAAACTCACAAATAAAATGAGTAATCCTTTTCATCAAAACAAACTAAAATTTACTTTAATAAATACTCTGTTTTGTTCTTGTTCATGCCAAACTTCGACCCACTGATGTTTCTTTCTGTCGTCTGCAGAAAAATGTCAGGACAGAGGCTGATCTTTGCCTTCCAGGATGGCTGGAACCTCGCACTGAATGAAGAGATAGCGCCACAAGGAGGTGTCATAGATTTTGACATGGATTTCAACCAGATTGATATGGACTACGACGGTCCTCTAATGGGTGTAGTCAGCAATGAAGAAAAGAAGGGACTACCTTCACTGTTGAGGGTGACCACTCAAGACGACGTGTCACGTAAGGGTAAAAACGTGATAGCAGAACAAGATCCGATGGAGGGGCCCAGCCGATTGCCCTCCATGATAGCTACTCCAGCAAGGGGCTTAACAGCTACCCACAGTGAACAACTACCAAATACTCCACTCCGCAGAATGCAACGCAGAAATGCAAGCCAAAAGAAACAGAGAGCCTTTCTGCGCAGGAACGCAAGCGCCAGAGAAATGTAAGCAGTTTTCTTACCCCCATTCCTGAGGGACATATCTACGATCCAGATCTGATAGAGACTTTTGCCAGCCTGCCCACTATAGGTGAAGAGTCAGGATTTCTGACAGGATCAGATGTACCTCCGGTCCCATAAATCTTGTGCAGAGGTTGCCCAACATGCAACGTCGAGATACCAACCAGGACATCAGTCACGGGTGCATTTGAAGAATGCCCAAACTGCAACCTTCTACATCTACAGCATTTCAGTACCTTAGAAGAATACACTGCAAGCACCAATGAGTCTCAGACTCCAGATTTTGTGGCAAATGAGTCGTATGTCCCACTGGGACGGATCAATGTGCACCGCGGAGCTCAGAATCATACATCCCGCTTAAGGCTGAATCTCATATTTCGGATCGGCCAGCGCCAGTTTCGATTCCCGCCGAGGCCCAGAGGAAAGAACGCCCCAGGTAGCTGCCAACTCCCGGTATGGGAGAGTACTACAAAATAAGCAAGGTAAACAAAAGAGAATTTGAGTTCTATGAAGAGGTTCAAGGAAAGTTTATCAACATATTGGAAGGCCTGGAGCTATATACCAGGGTTTTCTCTGAAACTGATGAAAGAAGCATCCTAGACTACATCTTCAATTTAAGAGATAGAGGTCGAGCAGGCCTTCTCATGGAAAGAACATATTCTGAGCCGAAGAAATGGATGCGGGGAAAGGGAAGAATCACCATCCAGTGCGGATGTTGCTACAATTTTACAAACGACAGACAGAGGAATCCGCCTGGGATCCTCAAATACGACCAAGTGGATCTGTTACCACTGATGATAAAGTGGATGATAAATAGAAGGGTCAAGTGGAATATCCTACCCTCCACTTGCATTCCTAACAGTTGCATCATCAACATTTATGAAGAAAGTGACTGCATTCCTCCGCACATTGACCATCATAACTTTGTAAGGCCTTTCTGCACGGTCTCGTTCATGAGTAAGAGCAATATTTTGTTTGGAACAGAAATCGATGTAATCACCCATGGTGATATCAGAGGAGCTGTTGAGATTCCTCTCCCAGTTGGTTCAGTACTTGTTCTCAAGGGCAACGTTGCAGACATGGCCAAGCACTGCATTCCAGGAGTACGACACCATAGGGTATCTGTGACCTTCCACAGAATGGGTAACAGTAAGATACCATATCGATTCCAGTAAGACCCGGAGCTGGAAGGACTATTTCCTTACGAGCTATGAGAAGGTTGTACCTCTGAATACATGCAAAGGGAGACTTATCCTGAAGCATGACTCAGAAGGTCTGCTTGATCAAGAGCTCGATATACCAAGCGCAGAGGATTCACTTGTTTTTCTCTAACAAGCGTAACATGTATCTGATGTAATCGGTCATGATGTACTCATATCTTGAGAAGACTCTCAATGCATTTCAGCATGTATTACATGATGTACTTTCTACTCATATCTTGAGATGACTCTCAATGCATTTCAGCATGTATTACATGATGTACTCTTTTTTGAGGCATTAGCCTATGTTTGATCTGTTGCATCTTTATTGAAGCAGATTAATAGAAATTTCTCTCAAATTGTGCCTTTTTGCCAATTGCCTTTTTGTGTGATGGATGAAAGCTATGAACCATGCAATGGTTCAGAGTTCCAATGAAAAAAGAACGAAACGACAAATTTTCAACAATAAATAAAACACAAATGAAAGATAATGGTAAATGAATAAATAACAAAACAAATTTCGTTTGAAAATCAACCAATTGAAATTAAATTGTGATGAAAACAACAAGAAAACAAAACAAACCTGTTGAGTGGATACTTTCATTTTTGAGATTTCCTAATCTTTGTGCGTGCAGCACAACCATCGTTACCTACGTTAACCCTTTGCACATCCTTGCATAATTTCACATTCTGAGCAAAAACTCCACAAAACTCCACAAATCTTCTCCAAAATCAACCTTCTCATATAACACACTACCACAAATTCAACATCACAAGCTCTTGGTAAATTTCATATCACATCTTCAAATCAGTACCTAAATCCTGATTCTCACATCTTTTAAACTGATACTTACATTTGCCAATTCTCATATCTTTGAATTGATACCTATATTTCAATCCTTTCACCTTCGAATTGATATTTACATTTCAATTCTTATTTTTGAATCAGTCATAAATTTCTGATTCTTTACATCTGAGGTCGGTCCTTACATTCTGACACCTTTTTTTGAGAATTGACCTACATTTCAATTCTCATTTCCAAATCAGTCCTAAAATTTNCCTTACATTCCGACACTTTCTTTTGAGAATTGACCTACATTTCAATTTTCATTTCCGAATCAGTCCTAAATTTTTGATTCTGTACATTTGAGGTCGGTCCTTACATTCCGACACCTTCTTTTGAGAACTGACCAACGTTTCAATTCTAATTTTTGAGAATTGACCTACATTTCAATTCTCATTCCTGAATCAATCCTACATTTCATTCTCATTTCCGAATCAGTCCTACATTTCTGATTCATTACATTCGAGGTCGGTCCTTACATTCTTTCTCATTTCCATTTGAGGTCGGACCTTACATTCTGACACCTTCTTTCAAGAATTGACCTACATTTCAATTCTCATTTCTATCAGTCCTAAATTTCTGATTCTTTACATTTGAGGTCGGACCTTACATTCCGACACCTTCTTTAGCAGTCCTAAATTTCTGATTCTTTACATTTGAGGTCGGACCTTACATTCCGACACCTTCTTTCAACTTACATTCTGACACTTTCTTTTGAGAATTGACATACATTTCAATTCTCACTTCCGAATCAGTCTTACAGTCTGACACCTTCTTTTGAGAATTGACCTACATTTCAATTCTCATTTCCGAATCAGTCCAAAATTTCTGATTCTTTACATTTGAGGTCGGTCCTTACATTCCGACACCTTCTTTTGAGAATTAACCTACATTTCAATTCTCATTTCCGAATTAGTCCTACATTTCTGATTCTTTACATTTTAGGTCGGTCCTTACATTCTGACACTTTCTTTTGAGAATTGACCTACATTTCAGTTCTCATTTCTGAATCAATCCTACATCTCTGATTCATTACATTTGAGGTCGGTCCCTACACTCCGACTCTCTCTCTCTTCCTCTTTTTGAGTTGATATTTGAATTTCAATTCCCACCTCTGGGTCAACACTTACATTTTGACTCCCATCCTTTGGAAATCTTTGAAATTTCATAACTCAAAGCTCACTCTCCAATCCCCAGCTAGAGTCCCTACTTCTCTACTTGAATAAGCACACAATCTGATAATTCTCCAGCAGAAACAAATTACACACACAACTCTACACGTACTTCTGGGTTTGTTGACTTAGGAGACTGTATTAGTTTTAGTTGATCTCGTCAGTCAACGCCAATACGCGCGTTGTGCTTGCCCAGTACACCACACTTATTATGGGTCCATTTGTTGACCTCATTTTTGGTTGAGGTTTAGTTTTTCCTCTTTAGTAGCCTAGGGTCTAGCCATAAGACTTTTTCTGTTGACTATTCCTAGAAAACTAGACATGGAACCCTCACCACTAGAAATTCCAAACCCTTCTCCACTCAGCTTGAAGTTCCACATATTGGTCCTAACCTCTAAACACTTAGTAGGTGGGGTCACTGTGGGGGAAACTCAAGATGAGTCACCCTTAGGATTGCTGGACCTTAGGGTTGACCCTAGGTGTTGGTTTGGAGCTAAGGCATTCACTACACTCATTACACTAAGCTACACTCACAATCAATAAGAACCCTGAACNTTCCACATATTGGTCCTAACCTCTAAACACTTAGTAGGTGAGGTCACTGTGGGGGAAACTCGGGATGGTCACCCTTAGGATTGCTGGACCTTAGGGTTGACCCTAGGTGTTGGTCTGGAGCTAAGGCATTCACTACACTCATTACACTAAGCTACACTCACAATCAATAAGAACCCTGAACTCAAATTTCTAGCCTAGATCCCTTGATCTTTTGGGATACTCATGTAGATGGTCCCCTAAACCTACAAGCCCTAAGGCTATGGTCTGGCTAGAACCTCTACATAGAGGACCCAAAATGGGGTTTCCATTGGTCCATGGCTTATTGGTGATAATTGGTACCTCAACTCTACCAAAATGCCCATCTTGGCCTTTTACCCCTAAAACACCCCCTAATTACCAAAATACCCCTCTTGGGCTCAAAATTCCAAAAATTCCCAGAAAATCTCAATAAATCCCAAATATTCCCAATTTCATTTCTCTCAACTACTTCATGACCCAATTTGGCCAATTTGACCATTTTTAACCAAAATCCTCAAATTGCCCTCTAAAGACTCAAATCTCNCAAAATTCCAAAAATTCCCAGAAAATCCCAATAAATCCCAAATATTCCCAATTTCATTTCTCTCAACTACTTTATGACCCAATTTGGCCAATTTGACCATTTTTAACCAAAATCCTCAAATTGCCCTCTAAAGACTCAAATCTCCCCAAATCCAACTCAAATGTCCGTCAATTTGATCTTAATTGACCCCAATTCCAATCCTAAACTCAAATTCACTTTTGTTATAAGCAAATGAAACCAAATCCAAGCTCAATTGGTCCACAATTTGAGCCCAATTTTGATTTGGGTCAAAGCTCCAATTTTTACCATATGACTTAATCTCACCAAATTGAACCCATAGCCTAGTCAATTGGCCTCAATTAATATTGCAAAATCTTTATGACATTCCTATACATTAAAATCAACCATAAATTGGCATTTGTGAAGCCTCAAATCCATTTGATTTTGGCCTAAATCCAAAATTCCCATATTTAGCCCCAAATTGGCTAAGTCCCTAAATTTGACCCAATTAATTGCCTTAATCTCCAAATTAGCATCCAATTCATGTTGAAAACTCTTCATGAGGTCCCTTTTGACCATTTAAAACAACCAATTTGGAATTAGCCCAAGGATAACCCAAGCTAGACCCAAGCCTAGCCCAACATGACCAAATTGATTAAAGTTCAAAATTCCTTCAAATTAACCTTCCAATTGAACTCAAAAAACACTTACATCCTTCACCAAAGTTGTTTCTTATGATCATATACACCAAATGAAACCATTATTTGAGCTAATTGACATGGCTAACCTAGCCCAAACCCAAGTTTTAGTCATTTGCACCCACTTGGACCCATACACTAAATGTGACCTAACCACCTTAAAGCCACCAAATTAACTCCACCACAGCCATTAGTTGGACTTAGTGACCAGTCCAAACACCATGAAACCACCTAAATCAAGCAATGAACCAAAGGTCTCACAAATTAAGGGATCTTATTTCCAAAAATGCACATGCTTAAGATATCTTTGCCAAATCTAAACACATTTGCATTAAATTGTTGTGATGGATTCCTCTGGGTTCCCTGAGCTCCTAGCCACCTCCCCCTAGCCGGCCGGCTAGCCTAGTGGCCGAAAAAGCCCAAAATCAAGAGCCACCCCCATGACGCCTCACCCAAATCTAACCTAGAGGTCAGCTCATCCAAATCAAACTATGGAGCTCCTCTGCCCTCCACCTAAAAAACACAATGCACCCAAACTTATGCTCTGAGAGCCACCCCATGACAATTTTTATTAAAACTCACCTCCCATGTCCATGGGAGGTGTGCTGAAAATTTTTCAGAGAGGCCTCTCCAAACTTCACACAGAGCTTCCCTAAGATCCCCTCAGCGCATTTCAACCATTTTACCTCACCCATTCCAATTGCCGGAGCTCAATTTTAAGCTTGAAACCTTGCAGAAAACCAGAACAGAACCCAATACACCTCCACACTGCACAAAACTTCAATTGTTTGTGCCCACACCTTCACAAGAGTGAACGAAGCCAAAGCCCCATCAAATCCCCCTTCTATAGAGCCTCTACCATAGCTCTAGACCAACACCTGAAATCGAGCTTGGTTGAGTTCATACCTATACCTTACACCAAGGCCAGGGACTCAATCCCTAGTCTCCTTGGACCTCAACGAGCGTGTCAAGCACTTCTGATCGAAGCTTCCCTTCTCAGAGTAGGTATAAAACTCCTCCTCCTCCCGAGCTTATTTTGATTCTCCATTTACTTAATCTTGATTTTATGGTACCTTAGTTCCTCCTCCCGAGCTTATTTTGATTCTCCATTTACTTAGGCTTGATTTCATGGTATATTAATTTCCTCCTCCCGAGCTTATTTTGATTCTCCATTTACTTAAGCTTGATTTCATGTCATCTTAACCGTGGATGTGTTCGTCTCACTTAGACGAGTCCATAGGATCAAACCCAAAGTGATTTGGTTGATTTTAGGTCGAGATCTTAAGGTTTTAGTCTAGACAGGCACGGGTTCATTCTATCGGGGACGATGACGGGGAGCCGTTTGATCAAGCGTGTATCAAGTGGACGGGGGAGATCGGGCCGGACAGCGCTTCCGGACATAAACAGCGGGCCGAGTCAGCAAGCTACATGGATGGCGGCGTCCAACCAGAGCGCGCCACGCACACCTTTGGATTGCCTAGGATCTACTCAGCACGCGCTGTTTAAATAGATAAATAGGGCTTTTTCCTATTTATTTAAATACCCTTAACTTCAAAAATGNTAGGGATTTTTCCTATTTATTTAAATACCCCTAACTTAGAAAATCCATAACCTTGTGTAGAAAAATCACAAAAATAAAATAAAAATACCCTTTTGCTCAGTGAATAGAGGAGAAGAATGTGGAATATGTTTCAAGTCCATTTGATGTTAAAATATTTTTAATTAATTAAATACTATTTAGAATCATTTGATCCTCCATGCATATTGACACATCACCTTGGCTTGAAGTTTTGACATTTTGTAAGGGGGAACATTCTCAGATTTTTTCCAACGTCGGATGAGGTTCCTATATAGAGATCCATATTTTTCAAGTTATTTCACACCATTTCCTTAAAATAATCATGGAAATTAGCATATTGGTTATTAAATCCTAAGAAAATTTTGGAAGGTCTACCATGACCAGAGAAACCTTTAAAAATAATTTCATGGGTCAAGTCATTTAAAACATCCTTAAATTTTCCAAATACTAAATCACTAAAAAAATTAATTTTGAAAAATATAAACATTTAAATGACTTGATTTTTTATTTTCTCTGTGATTTATGGTCTAGAAAACTCATCATAAAAGTTTCAAAATATTTTGAGTTTATTTAATAACTTAAATTGATTTTTAAAGATAAATACCACTCTTAACATTTAAATGATTTTTTAAAAATCAAAATATAACTCAAAAAATTATGAAATATAGTTTTTTGAGTTCTATGTGATCAGGGGTATTGTCTAAAAATAAAATGATATTTAAGATAAAAATTTGATTTTTAGCTTATTCTAAATATTTAAATAATTGAAAAATTCATAAAAATCATAAAAATACTAAAACTCAGGAAAATGTTCTAAATTGTTCCATAATCACCTAGGAACAATTAGAATATTTTCCCTGATTTTCTAAATAAAGATATTTTATTTCAANAGGCTTAAGTCAAAGAGGGAAAATGGGTAACCTCTGATCTTAATCAATTTATTTGATGCTTGAAATACAAAGGGGTTAATTGGTAGAAACCAATCTCACTTTCTTAATTAAGATTAATAAAATTTCTAAATTATCAAAATTTGGAAGCTTATTAAATTTAAATGATCATGGACTTAGGGGTATGACTTCTGAAGTCAATAACTAATCAACTTAATACCCATATGTTGACTTTTAAATAAAATTCAAATCATGAATCATGACTACTTAAAACTTAACCCTCTAATTAAGACACTCACCTAATGGCTTAGTAGTGACTTAGGCTAAATCAAAAATTGACTAAATGAGGATTAGAGAAATAAACATAATCAAATCAACCATCCTTGAAACACCACTAAGCTCAGTTAGGATTAAAATTTGGCTAAATGTCCAAATTGCACTAACTTGCCCCTTTAAGGATCTTCACCCACACAATTCTTAAATTGAATCACAAATGATAATTACCCTATGGGATAATTGGGACATCAATGTTCACTGAGCATTAAGGATATTTACAGGATGAACCATTAAGTAATATAATAAGTTTAAATGGACTTGAGGCTTTTCACTAGTTGATGAGAGGGAGGCATGGACCTGCTTCCCTATCCTAACTTTTTGGATACCTTAGAGGCCTATTAAACTTAATTAGTTTTTTTGCTTAATGAAATCATCGTTAATTAAACTTTTAAGGACTTACCAAAATTTTACCTATCCTGCTCTTCAAAAATGCCCTCACATGCATTTTCAAGTTTCAGGTGGTGGAACGAGAAGACTCGCCAGATATGCTTTTACAGTTTATAGTACCGCCTTTCTTCTGCCTTTTCCTTACATGTTTCATGCTTCCATTTACCTACATAAACTTGCATGTTAACTATAACCATAATCAAAACTAAAACTAAAATCAACCAAGATAAAATGCACCGCCATAACATTCAAGATAAACCAAAACCAAAGCTAAAACTAAAATCAACCAAGATAAAATTCACCCCCACAACATTCAAAATGTAAAACAACTCAAAATTTAATCACAAACATCACACAAAACTACAATTGCAACTAAATTAAGACGTCTCTATCAAACAACTCAAAATTTAATCACAAACATCACACAAAAATCACAACTTCAACTAAATTAAGATGTCTCTATCGGATGATCGGGAATTCCTAGGAGGAGGTAACCTACGGGTGCTAACGAGGCTTCCTACAGTTTAAATGAAATGCTCATTAAGTTGGGTTTAGTAAGTTCATTTGGACTAAGTGAATCCAATAGAAAATAGTGATACCAGAACGAGGGAACCCTCATTAAGTTGGGTTTAGTAAGTTCATTTGGACTAAGTGAATCCAATAGAAAATAGTGATGTTCATTAAGTTGGGTTTAGTAAGTTCATTTGGACTAAGTGAATCCAATAGAAAATAGTGATGCTGGAATGAGGGAACCGTACGATCCTAAATGGTGTCGCTCTGATCAACTTTAATATGCCCTCATAAAATTTAAAGAACTTCAACCATAGAGCCACCTGATTTAATATTATAACTTGACACACTAGATAACTCAAACTCGTCGCGGTAAGGCGCTTAGAGCTAGCTTGGTTGGCAGCACGGCCATCTTCAATAGCAAAACTTGTGTTCCCTAGCTAAACCAACCTTCCTTCCTTAGACATGAACAACAAAGCCATAGGACTTTGAGGTTGCTTGCTTATGAAACGTAAATCCTCACCTTATCTTTATGCCTTTGCATAGCCCTACTATACAATATAAGCCCTAACTCATCTT